>JAODKL010001665.1:0-30807 GCA_026780765.1 Petrocephalus schoutedeni
GATGTTCTTATAAGTTTTATTTGGTGTGCGGAAGAGGGGGTAGTCTTATACGGCGAGTATATAACAAAATCTATATTGTAACTGGAAAAGTCAGGGGGTCGTCTTATACGCCCAGTCGTCTTATACGCCGGAAAATACGATAGTTTTACTTTTAACAAAACAAGGATTTTAACCTTTTACAGTTCTGATTACTGTTGGGACTAGAATCAACAACCTCATGATTACAACTGGTTACTACTGGGACTTGAGCCAACAACCTTGTAATTTCTTTATACTATGATTACACTAGCTGTAGCATGCACTCCCACACTGCTAACTTGAGACGGTTGGTTTTTCATGGCTTCCTGGGGAGGGGGGATGGGCTGGCGAGGCCAGGTATCCCCACATGGATGCCTGTGACAGACGAGTCTTTGCTGCGGGGCTCGTGCTGGTATTCTCCGGTGCTCTGGGGCCCCTCTGGAGCTGGGCGGTTCTGCGCAAGTCCAACGGGAGGCTTGCCATGGGATCGGCACTCCAGGCCTGAAGGGAGAACACTCAAGGACACGGAGAATTGGGCCAGACTGCCTCCTACTTGCCACACGTCGGGAAGTGGCAGGAGAGGCTGGCTAGCGGCGGCTCCGCAGCAACGGAAATGCATCAGGAGCACCCGCAGGAGGAGGAGTGTCCATCAGCCAGGGTGGGGAACGTCGCTTTTGTTGATACTGACAGAAATGGTTTTAATCCAGGATCAAAGTGTTCACTGTCACGCTCAGACAATACTCTCATTCTCTGCCATATAACGTCTGATATTCAGAGTCTTTAAAGTTCCTCATATGTCTTTAAAGGCACCAGCTTCACTTTCTGGCCTTTTCTTCTTGCCCGCCTCATCGAAGTTCCCCCCATCTGCCCCCCCATCTGCTAAGCATTCTGGGTAAAAATGGTGGGCGCTTGCTGTCTAGGCGGGAAACGTCGAATGCAACGAATAGAATCAGTGTGAAATCGGCTGAGCGAGAACGCCGGCTCTCATGCCGTGAGCCGGACTGGCCCAGGACCGCGGGTGTGTCCACAGGCTTTAGGGAATGGGGAGGTCTCCATGGGCTGCCTGGTCCACGGGGAGGACATCGATCCATTTCACCCTCCCGGGCTGTAATGGAGGCCATGCGCCACTGGGCTTGCCGACATTGTGAAGAAAGCCGCCACCCCCCCGTCCCATGCGGTGGGTACACCAGAGAACATTGGGACCCAGACCCGGCGACCTGCTCCTCAATCTGTCCCCCAGGTTCCGGCTTCGTTGGAAACGGCGCGGCGGATCGATGGCGTCATTAACGTGAGCCTCCGTCTCGCCGCTGCGGCGCCACGCGCGCCCTGCCGGCCGCGGCCGCTATCGATCCCCGTGCGAGGGGATGGCCGTGCGCCTTCTGAGGGGGAATCTATTTCCAGGCGTCACAGAGGGATGCGGCAACGGTGGGGAGGGGTCCGCTAATCGAAGAGGCTCCAAAATAAATAAACAAAATAAATAAATAAGCGTCACGAGGGCAGGGCTCACAAATTACCCAGTGCGGAGGCACATGGAGGAGTTTTGCGCCATCTTGGTGAAGCGCTGTGCTATAGACGAGCTGTTCCTCCAGCACTGGCCATCCTCCGCGTCTGTCTTTCACGTTCCCTGTCCTTCTCTTACATTTTTCTACACGAGCTTCCTTAAAAAAATAACGGCCTGTTCTGCTGATCACATACTGGTACTTCTTTTATGAAGCAAAACTATTGGGAAAGGAAAAAAGACCCAGACACCTTTACCTGGCAGACAGTGTAAGCAGCATCACTGCGGCGTTCAAGGGGAACCCAGCTGGTAGAATTCTGTGCAAGAAACGAAAGCACCGCTAACTGCAGTGGAATTAATCAAAAGCCGAGGCCCTGGGGGACAAATAACACCTCCATTACCAAGGCCACATATTTCACTGGGCTCTGGCACGGGCACTGGTGCTTAATCCACGCTTCTGACGCCATGTCTCCCCCACAAGAGTGATGCATGATTTACCCTGTTATCTTTCTTTAATTACTGCCATTATTAATTCCACTGCTAGCAGAATCCCGTTTCTGCGGCACCAATGGCGGTGGGCTAGGGCCCAAACCCTTAACCGGAAAAGTTGTGGGTTTGAGTCCCGGGGAGGCGGGGGGTGGGATGGGGTGGTGTTTAACCAGACCTGAGTGAACTTATAAGCCATTCTGGACAATGACATGAGTTGTGTGCTATAGGCATAGGATTTTTTAAGATGGAGGTCAAAATTAATACAAAGAGGCTAACCTCATCACTAGCCAATGATATGTGTTCAACTGGTGAGTGACAGGGGAGGGGGCCCTCCAGGGGCCAATTTAGATAGGGCCCCTGTGTATGCCCCTGAGTGTAGGACCAGTAACGCACTAATTTCAGAAGTACTGAAGAGAGCTGAAGTTGTAATGTAGGTGCTTCATCAGACCTTAGTAAAGCCACAGAGTAACTCAGCTTGGTAAAGTGCACCCAAAGTAAGGCTAAGTGCTCTAGGTCTTAAACACTGCTGATGAGATCGTCATCATCAGCTGGAACGCAGTCCGTTACCATTTCTTCGTAAACGGCATATTCGGTGCAGATACCAGGTAACGAGCCCAGGCTCTGTCTCCAAGCTTTCATATGCCACGATCCAGCCCTTAAAGGCCATCAGAGATAATGAAGGATCCTTAGAAGCCTCTCTCTTGAACCCCAGGATGTGAATCTCCGTCCTCTCTAGTGGATTGCAGTGGCTTCCGAGGATACTTATTTATTTATGGGAAACCGAACAGCGATCTAAGTGGGTCGGCCCCCTGGGGAGGCCCCGCCGTCTTTGTCCATCACACGGTGGAGCAGAACGGAGACCCGGGTATGGTGCCCCCTGGTGGAGGCACGATGCACAATATATATGCCACCTTTGAGCCTAACAATCTATGAAAAGGGGTAAAGGTCAGTGTGATGAAGGGTGTGATGGGGAGTCTGACTGCTTCCAAGAATTACAGTGCTGGTGATTTCTGTATCAGCAATTCTCCTATGCATTTTAACTTGCCATGACATCAAGCTGGCACCCCAGACTGAGGGACAGGTATTAAAATGGTTAAAGATGTTGCAACATTCCTGAGTAAGCTACTTAACCATATTTCCTCCATTGAAACAACTACCTGATGAAACTGGCAAAAAATAACTAAGGAACAGTAAATCTCCATCAATGGAAGCATCAGTGCACACACAAAATGGTCAAGGACAACGGCACCGTCTGACCGGCACATTCTCTATCGACATGGAACCTGCATCTCAGCAGCAGGGCACTGGATTACAAAGGGGAGAGCATGTCACACCTTCAGGATTAGTCAAAATATAAATCATCGGCAGAAGCGCTAGGCGTCACTGCATAGTGATGAGTCCCTTAAGCAGCCCTCCCTGGTGGACGAGAGCGTTGGGGGGGAGGTGGAGGCTCCGTATACCTCACAGGAAAACGGGAAAATGCACACAGAGCGAATACCGCAAGATGGCAGAGCTTCATACCATTACTGCCTTTCCCAAACAATTCCTAACCAAATGCTAAGGTTCAGGGTATGAGGAGGACAGGAGAGTGTCACGAAATGAAGTCACCCACGAAATGGCGAGTGGCACGCTTCCAATCTCACCTTGTCCCCCGCCCCCCCCCCCCCCCCCCCCCCCCCCCCCCCCCTGCCCCCGGCCACCAGCCTCTCAGGACGATGGCTCGGGATCTGCTCAGATTTGTTTTGCACCATTTATTTAGTGTGTCACATCTCCAATTAACTGCAGGAGTCGGGGCGACTCTCCCCGTAATGCCCCCCCACCTTCCCCGGTGAGTTCTGTCAACTCATTAGCAGAGCTGCAGCGCCGCTTCACCTCCCCGCCATGATGCCAATGTCACTTCCTTTCTGGTTATTAGCGGCTTTGTGGAAGTAGCCCATGAACTTTTGGGTTGCGAAATGGTTTCAGGTGGAGAAAAGGCAGAAAGAGAAAAGAAAATCCGGACCTGTAATTATCGATGCCGTTGATTATACCATCGGCAGATAAATGAGTGTCACTTCCTTCCTGAAAAGCGGATTGGATTCAGTTCCTTCGTCGAATTCTGCCAACTTGGCCTGCCTTCAAGACGAAACAGGAAGTGGGCTCCTTCACAGCGGCCGCGGCGCTCGTCAGACACGGAGGGAGACAGCGGCACCGTGATACCTCTGTAGTTTCTGACATTAATATGTATCGGCGTCATGCTGCCGGCCAGGGGCGAGCGTCTCCGTGCCGGTGCTGCGCAATATGGCCACCGACAGCTTGAGAGCCAAGCCGTTCAGGGACCAGCGCTCCCCCTTAATTTCAGCTCTGCGTCCGGATCGAACCCCGTGCCAAGCGGCCGGGGCTATGGCTGGAGCAGAGCGGGGTCCCTCTCCTGCCGCTGCCCCCCCTAGACGCCACGGGAGGTGCAACTGTCTGGCCCACTCCCATCTGCGCTGCGCGGGCACAGCTGAAGCCAGCAGCTGGGGAGAGGGATGTCGCTGGGCGCCCCCCCACCAGCACCCGCCAACCGGAGCAGCTCGGGGGGGCCCCAGTGGCAGCTGGGCGGGGTGGAAGGGCAGCTGCGGAGCAGCAGGTCTGTGGTGGCGGGAAATGCCGCGAGAGGGGCCGCACCGCGCCGGCTAAAACCCCCCCACCCCCACCCGCTGCCTCGTGCCACAGACACATTCCAGTCACGTGGCTCTGCCTGCACATCTGGCGCACCATCTGTATGCCGCTCCCATAAGTGGCAGGTTTGTTTTGGGGGGGGGGGGGTTAAATTGGAATATCTAGTGTGTCCGTGTGCGGGCCGCGGGAAGGGAACAGTGCAGACGGATAGTGAGGGCCGAATTGACACCAGCTGCATTTCGGAATTCGGGCGTTTCGATCATTCTCAGTGTCGCAAGAAAACACACAGGGCTGGGGGTGCTAAGCGATTCATCCCTCAGAAGGACAAGCATCAGGCAAAGGAAACCTGGACACAGAAATGTGGGGAACGCACCACAGCCGTTTTAGAAACCCATGTGGGGGGGGGGCAGGGGTGCAGATTAATCCACACACGTCGTGAAAGAAAGAAAAATTCCCTCTTCTTCTCCACAGCTTCGTGGTGAGATTGGCGTTGGGACACAGAGAACACTCTAGATAAGCTGCAGCCTGGGCCAAAACACACAGTAGTTTAGGAAGCATTTTATTCTATCGGTGGTGCTTCTAAATCACATGTGTGACTGTGTGTGTGTGTGGTCTGTGGCATCCCGCCCAGAACGTAAGCTGCCTCTTTCCCTGTGCTTCCCGGGATTGGCTCCAGGCTCACCCTGATCAGGCACCGGATAAATGCTTACTGCCCTCTCCAGGAAAAGCGGAACAAGAGTGAAGGGATGGAAAGATGCATTTTTCTCCTGGTTTCAATCCCGTTAAAGCGGTCATTTAACCAGTTTAACCTGGACCCATCTTTGTCATGAACAAACCCATGTCCACTGCATTTGGTAAAAAGGTCTTGGGCCGAACAAAAATCCAGGGTTAGAGTGAGATGGGGAGAGGATAACCACTGCAGCATGTCGTTGAGCGAGAGCTCCACCTTTATTAGCGTTTTGATCAGCTGCCCTCGATCGCGGGAGAATAAGCGAGCTGCGCTACAGCTGCTATCGATTGGGACATGGTAGCGGCATCACGCCGCTCTGCCCGTGTGAATGTCGCAGATGGGAGGCTGCCACCCCCTTCATTACCGCCGAGCTCGACGCGCGTGCCGTTTCTGCGATTTTGAGGGTGTTTTCTTGATAGCCACGCACAGGGCTGGCCGCGAGCGGCCTGGCACAGCGATGGGGAAGGTGAAAGGTCATGCAGCCCCGTTCCCTTTAAGTGTGCGGCGTTGCGAGCTAAAGTAGCAATTACTGACAGACTGCAAATATGCACAGATGGGTTGCCGGTGAGCCCCTCTTCAGTGTGTGTTTGTGTGTGTGTGTGTGTGTCAGGGGGCCCTCACACCTCATGGGGGGGAGGCAGCTTTCATGCTATTCTTTGTTTTGTGCATGTGCTACCTGACAATGACATTACTTCCAAAAACCCCGGCTGAAATCCTGAATCACACAAAAAACAAGTCAAAAGCTAAAAAGGGGGAAGGGCCAGTGTTAACACTGATCTGATTAATGAGCCAGGCTGATGGAGAAGCCATTCATCCTTATCTGAGCATTTAAGGAAATCATTTATAATCATTTATAAACAGCACATGATTAAAATGATTCCATATAATGTTGTGAAGATCAAAGAAAATAGTGATTTAAGACAAACGAATTATGAGAAATAACCCAATTAAAAGTTAGTGGGGGAAAAAAAGTTACAATTAGATGGCGATGCAGTGACTGTGGGCATGACTTTTGGAAGGAGAAAGATTTTAGAGAAGACAGCCTGACAATACGATGCAAACGGCCTGATGATGCAATACCACAACTGTCCATATGGTGGCATTCAGAATCACATGGGAAAAAATCACTAATGTAGATGCTTCTAGCAAACAGACTAACCTGATAAGAAAAATCACAATAATTTATTTGATTTTTTTCTGATAAAATCCAGTGACATACATCTTTCACATCATTATGGAAAAACACAGTTCCATGGCACTCGAGAGGACTAGTGGGATAAAATAGATATGATTTTTATTTAAACACTGTACAGTGGAACCATTTTCTGCCATTTTCAAAGGTCAGGGAGGGTGAGGATTATGGTGTGTGGGTTAGGGTTACACCTCATGGCAGGACGGCAGCAGCCACGTCAAAAACTTTCATGTGAGGTCTGCTTAGTGGACAGAGGAGTAACTTGGCCAACTTCATGTCAAACCACCATAAGCGGCACATCTCCCAAGCTAACATACTAATAAGACTGTGCCAGGTGTCGGACTGGCTGGACTAAGGTAGCTTGTGCCGCATTTCTGAAGCTGCCGGTGCTGACTTCTTCATTGCAAGGAGAGTTAAACGTCTACCAGTAGCTTATTCAAGGTTAAAAGATTCAAAAGTATCCTTAACCAACAATTCCCCTATACCGTTCGTAGAGGGAAGTTGGAGGCAACAGAGTTAAACATGCTTAGATTATGGGGTGGGGCAGCTCTGGAAAATGTCCCTGTAAACGTGTTTGACATTAGTATGACCCAGGAGTCACCAATTGGTTTAGACGAGGCCAGTTGGGGCATCAGTATTTAATACTGCTGAGCCGTCTTTTCAAACACAGGTTTCTTAAGCCGTGGAGCACGATTATATATACATCCATAATATCACATATATAGATGGCTTTCTAGCACACCAGGACTCCACATCCTACGTGCCATGGTGCTTATAGTCTCAATTTTCTGTCGAGGATATAGTTTAAATAGAGAAGAAAAAAAAAAACACGTTACAGCACAAGTAACGTCACAGCTCAGGAAAAGCAAAGAGGAAATAAGAAGAGAGTTCCTACTCTAACATCCCATTCGATATACAAATTTAGCTCTATGTAAAGGGGTAGCAGATACACTGATCTCTGCAGGACTCGGGGCTTCTCAGCACATTGTTTTATAGAAGAATAATTCAAACACCTCTCTCCTTATCTTCAGCTCCTTTACAAAAAAACCCCACAGTGTTACTAAGGGTTAGTCAGAGGTTACTCCCTCACAACACCATAGAGGCAAAAATAAAAGTAAAACAATTCCCCTAATGTAACGATGTTGGTTGCCGCAGTACAGCCAATCAGCTGTACTGTACGGGACACACCCACGCACATTCTCCAAGCATGACGGGACACAGCACATCCTTCACTAAGCTGGGTGTGACCCTGAGTGATCCCGACCAATGATCCCCATCAGTCTATGAGCAGATTTAAAAAGTATGGAACCTTGATGTAGGCAGGGAGTGGAGGTGAAGAAAGAAAACCCATCTCATTCAACGACAGTCGAAAGCAGTTGAATTATAGCAGCCATTACAGAAACTGCACAGAAAAGGGGCAAACTAGGCTTCCTCAAAGCAGCCGTGGCTCCAGCGCTGAGGGCAAATGCAGCTTTGTGAGGGGTAGGGGGCCGGCTTCAGCGCCTCACTGCTGGTAATTCCCATACTGGCCCTGCGAGGAGGCACACAAGGGGAGGAAAGTCAGCTTTACTCTCCAACTGCAGGGAACATCTCTGCAGGAAATGATGGTTGTTCACAAATTAGGATGCAGAAAGGATTCATCCTGAATGGCACGTCGGTGCTGTGAATGCGCACTGAGTCTGCTTAATTCACAGTCACACTGCAGTCAATGGTGTGGAACACCAGCAGATGGCAGTATGGCTCTACATGCAAAGTGAAACATGACAAATGGAAGTGGAAGACTGATAAGGCATCTAATGACGGTTGGGGGGAGGCATAGAAAAAAAATAAAAACATCTGGCTTTCTGACTGGCAGACTTACAGGTCACAATGCAATTTTCTAAAATACTTGTACATTTCTAAACAGGGGTCGAAAGTGGCTAATTTCCTAGGGTATTCAGGTGGATTCACATGCTACAAGAATTCAAAAGAATTACTGGACAGCGACATTTGAAATGTAATCTACTCCCATGAACAGTTAAACACACAAAAATAGCTCCATCTAGAAATATACATTAAAGGTATTTTAACCAAATAAAGAAAAATGATTCTGAAAATCGGGCTTGCGAACATCCTCCACTGCTATTTTCTCCCGATTACAATACAATGCATCATAAAATAGAGCAAATGAAACTATACAAACAGAAAACCAGGGGATTGTATCACAAAGTGGGATTTATTGGTTAGCTGGATAGCATGTCGGATTTAAGGTACCCCAGTGTAAATGGACTTTATTGTCATTCACTTAAATTTAGTCCACACTACCTTAAATTTAACAAGTTATCCAGCTATGCAAGAAATCTGGCTTTCTGATACAGACCCCCAGGTGACAGATTCATGTTCTACATCCACTCATTATGAATTTATCATGTTACAGATATGTCAGGGGTGAAGAAAACCACACTGGAAGACCTGGTGACCAGTAGGTCTCCTTGACTTACTGCGCACATACATATCACACAGGTTAGGATGCAGAATGGCACAGAGCTGGACACTCAAACAAGGGCAGTAAACTATATTCTATATAGCATAGAGTGAGTAAAGTGCAAATACCAAACATAAGTGAGTAAAGTGCAAATACCATCAGCTGTGTGGGTGAGGCTCTAGCTAAAGGCATCAGCTAGCGAGGTCCTAACCCTAAAAAGCATTCACAACAAACCCTGCTGCATATCTGGGGTCTTACCTGGTCGTAGCCATAGGGACGTTGCTGCTGCACTGGCGGGGGCCCTGGCTGGGGGGGTCGGTACCCTGCATACTGCTGGCCCTGCCCCTGGGAGTAGCTGGGGTACTGCCCTGGAGCTCCTTGAGAGGGCACTACAGGGGTGACATCACAGGGTCAGCTCTCAATGTGCTGCTGTTACTAGGTCCAGCTGAGACAATATGGCCCACAGAACCTTATCCGTTACACCATTCAAACTGCATCATCGTTATGTAAAGTAGGTAGCGGATGGTAACAGAGGAAAACATAGGCGGTAGTGTGTACCTCAGCAGTTTGGACCTCTGTGCCTGTGATCGGAAGGTCACCGGATCATCTCTGCTGGGCCCTTACCTGCCCCTAAAAATGCTCCGGGGATGAATGGCTGACCCTATGCTCAGACCCCAAGCTCCACTCTCACTTCTATATGTGTGCATGTCTTACAAAGCAGTGCAAGATGGATATCCATCCATCCATACATCCATCTTCTATACTCTCTTGTCCTATGCAGGGTCCCCGGGGTCTGGAGCCCATCCCAGAAGCTACAGGCACAAGGCAGGGAATGTCCCAGTACTGGGTGCGAGCCCTTTGTGGAAAGACGAGATATGCAAAAACCTCTTAATCATTGAATTCAGGTGTATCATTCAGACCCACAGCCACAGGTGTATAAAATCAAGCACCTAGCCATGCTGTCAGGTTTACAAACATTTGTGAAAGAATGGGTCGTTCTGAAGAGCTCAGTGAATTCAAGCATGGTACTGTCATATGATGCCACCTTTACAGTAAGTGCTAGATATTCCACTATAAACTGTAAGTAGTATTACTGTGACGTGCAAGCATTTAGGAACAACAGAAACTCAGCCACGAAGTGTCAGGCCAGGTAAAGTAACAGAGCAGGGTCACGGGCTGCTGAGGCACATGGTATGTAAAAGTCACCAATGCACTGTTGACTCAATAATTGCAGACTTCCAAACTTCCTCTGGCATTAACTCTAGCACAAAACCTATGTGCCAGGAGCTTCATGGAATGTGCTTCCATGGTTGAGCAGCTGCATGCAAACCAAGCGCCAGATGGAGTGATGTAAAGTACACCGCCATTGGAGCAGTGGAAACGTGTTCTGAGGAGTGACGAATCATGCTTCTCTGACTGGCAGTTTGGTGGACGAGTCTGGTTTTGGCGGATGCCAAGAGAACATTACCTGCCTGACTGCACTGTGACAACTGTAAAGTTTGGTGGAGGAGGGATAATGGTATGGGGTTGTTTTTCAAGGGTTGGGCAAAGCTCCTTAGCTCCAGTGAAAGGAACTTTTAATGCTTCAGCATACCAAGACATTTTGGACAATTCTATGCTTCCAACTCCGTAGGAACAGTTTAGGGAAGGCCCTTTTCTGTTCTAGCATGACTGTGCCCCAGTGCACAAAGCAAGGCCCATAAAGAGATAGTTGGCTGAGTTTGGTGTGGAAGAACTTGACTGGCTGCACAGAGCCCTGACAATATTAAAAAAAAACCCAAGATAAGTCTCAGTCAGCCTGAGCCCACTGGCTAATTGCCTAACCATGCCTAATTGCTATAACCTGCAATGTTTCTCAGGTAGCTTGGTAACAAAGCAGAGCCTCGATTCCAGTGGTTAAGTAGGACATCAGCTGCTTGCTATGTTTCACCCATCTCATGCTACAGGGTCACAGTTCACCTGGCCAAGCTTATGTTAAATCATTTTTGATTAAAAACTTCTGTTAACATAACAGAAAAATAACCATGCAACTGCTCCCTTGTGTATGACAAACTACAGGCACACAGACATGTAGTAAAATACCAGGTTTGAACCCCTGTCAAAATTTTCTTCAGGATCCCAGGCCCCCGACTCCCAGTCCAGCAAAAGCACAAAATTTATTTCTGGCTGCAGGCCTGATAAGTTACAGAAACAAGGTTACTTACAGCATACCGGAGTACTAAAGAGCATGCTAAATGCAGCTTGCGAACATCGCAAAGGTCTAAAACAAGTGGGTCGACCTTGGGATTGGCCGGGTATGTTTCTTCATAACGAATGGATTAATCATGACAAATGGACTCCGTCTGAACACAGCCACTGAGCGAGATCTTTCAGTGATGGGGGACAAACTTGGCAGCTAACAGCTGTCTGGGACATGGTCTCCAAAACACAGGAAAAAACACCAACATGCCAGAGTGGTGACATCAACAGTGCAAAGGGTCAGGGACTCTCCTACTATACACTGCCTGTGGCTGGAAGGTAAATGGTAGGACTGGTACCCACCGTATCCCTGTTGTTGCCCAGGGTAACCTTGTTGCCCTGGGTACTGCTGCTGCTGCTGCTGTTGCTGTGTTGGATAGCCCTGCTGCTGGGGTGGGCCTTGCTGGTAGGCCTCCTGCGACTGCCCGTACTGAGAGTTGCCTGCAGGGGGCGACACGCGAGAGGGTGAATGCTATGCCCGGTCGGGAACCTTCTGCCTATTAATTGTGGTCAAGAGGAAGATGGCACAACACCTATTCTAAAGAAGACAAGAAGCGGAAGAACGTGACAGAAACAGAAAGGACACAGAGGCACAAGTGTGAACGAAGACAGGAAATGTGCTGCCTCGTGTGGCAGGATGCCTGAGGTGCAGGACGGTTACGGATCCCTGCGGAACAAGCATTACGGCCACTGGAACATGACATTCACAGAGGGGGGAACGCCGGAAATCACACACAGCAGTTTAAAAAGGAAATTAAAAAAAGAAAAGAAAAACAGCATGAGGTCACAGCAGCTACGCAACAAACAGCCCAATATTCCTTTGCACTGCACACACAAACTGGCTGGATTGTGAGGGAGGGGTTAAGTGTAGTGAATGTTTATCTGTTACTAGGTTTAAATAAATTTAAGCTTAATTATTTGTTCCTGCAGAGTTAGAAAGATTAAATTTATTACTGTTAGTGCGGTAAAAAGATTCAGCAATTTTCCTTGTCAGTGAATATAATTAGAACACTACTGTAAGGGTGAAGAACATTAATAAAAAGGTCCAAAAGGTGGCCATGTGTTTTGGTGTGCTGCCTCTCGTGGTGTATGCGTTTGCGTGAAGGTATATAGATACCTCCGTCGTAGTAATGTTGTGAGGGTTCCTCGTAAGGTTTATCGTAGCCCTGTTCAGGATACGACGGTTGCTGAAAACCGTAATCATTATGACCTACATCAATTTGACAAGAGAATAAGGAGAAACGTTAATGCTCCTGGCTGAACAAAAAAAACAAAAAAGTCTGAAATGTAAATGAAAAAAATACTTGTGAAAAGAAAAAAATAATAATTCAATGCATACATTAACATTAGCACTGTTCAGAAATACTGAAACGAACTAGAAAACAAGCTTGATCTCATTCTAAGTGCTGCAGTAATAAAATTAAGCACAAGATTTTTTGCATTTTGCCATTTGATGATTAAAGCCAGAATGATCTGAAAGAGTAAAATTAAGAACTATGTAGTAGACTCAGCATAGGTTAGACTCGAACCCAAGGCCGGCTCTACCTTTCCAGGGTCTTTATGCCAATCTTAACTGCCTCTGTGGGAGCCCCCCCCCCAAAACAAGAAAAGCGACGATCATTTAATTTCCACCACAAGGCAAGTTCCCAAGCCCTAAGCAGCCGCCTATTCTGCCCATACCTAAAGCCGGCCGTGCTCAAACCCTCTATCTGTGCTAATAGTCAGGAAGCTGTCCACTGCATACGCCCAGACAGCTACACGCTAAAGGTACCAAAGAACAAGGGGGAAACGCATCTCTTCGGTCACCTTTGAAGTTGTGAAGAAATCACCAATGCATAAAAAACATAATCACTCATACTGAAATGATCTCAGTCATACTCCCTGCTGTATAATTTATGCAATTTAACACTAAAACTTAACACTATCACCAGTGACAGTATCGGTTAAGCAATGGCACCAAATTATAGGGTGACACTGCCAGTATAATGGCATACTGTGATAATAATGGTACATATTTTAAAACATTTGAATATGTTGTAGTGATGCATTTAACAGCTTACTTGCCAACGGTAATACCGAAGCGATGCATTAATGCATCATGAAAACAGAGCCCAAGGACGACCGTGGCCGCCTGCATTCAGCGTCCGAGCAGGTGACCATCCGGATCAGGCCACAGAATCCCACCTTCAGGTGTTCCTTGTCCTCCATGACTGTATTGCTCTCCATAGTAGTCCTCCTGGCTTGGGTACTGCTGGGGGGGTCCTGCAAGGAGAAGCACGGACATACGCACACACATTCACGTGAGGGTCCGTCCAGCCTGATCTCTCCTCTGTTATTAATGCCACGGCCTGATCTTACCCTCGGACACACCGAGAAATAGAAGCGTAATTCCCGACATGCCGGGAGAATGACCTTAGAGCAGTTACACAGTGAGACAGGCCGCCCTTTAAAGCCTGAAAGTGGGTCACTGCTCAGGGAGGTGACAAGGAGAACGGAAAAAGCCTGTGTCACAGGAAATGGAGAGCAGAGGACTGGAAGTGCATGACAGGGGAGGGACCACAGCCCGGGGCAACTCTAGGACTTATTTTTAAGGTGGGTGGGAGGGGCACAGCAGGGGAGTTATTGCAGATTCAGGGGCTCTTGAATATGTAACATTATTGTTCATGGGAGATACTGAGAAGTCATCAAGAGGGGCCAACCTTATCATTAGCCAATGGTATATTATGAAATTAATTGTTGAATGACAGGGGAGGGGGGACTCTGGGAGCCATTCAGCTTTCAGCTGGGGCCAGTGCCCCTAAGGCTCCGCCCCCATCTGCAGCCTCAGGGGGCTATGGAACTGCAAATAACAGGCTGATGGTGGGAATGTGTCACACGACCCCATGGGGGTGGCGCAGAGACGGCGCAGAAACGGCTCACCTTGCTGAGGAGGCCGGTAGGGCAGCATGGGTCTCTGCCCCATGACGTGGTTGCCCTGGCCCACCTGCCCCATCATGGCCATGGGGTTCTGTTGGCCCTGGTAGTGCGGGGCTCCCCCCGGGGGCATGTTGTACTGCTGGGAGGGTGGCTGCTGGTGCATCATGGGACCTGGCGGCATGAAGGGGACGAGAGCACAAAACAGGAAATGTGAACCACTACTCATTTGCTTTTTATAGTAATAATTCTGGTAATACTATAGTTTGAAGTCTGTACCTTAACTATGAAATGGTTACTAATCAACTAATAATATATCATTGAATAGAAAGACTCACAGTCAAATTTAGAAATGTATTACAAAGATAACTCACTCCTGCCTCACAAAGTATTCCCTAAAGAACTCATTTCTGAGCAAACAAACCAGGAGCAAAATATGATTGTAATACATCTATACATTTGTTTCTGAATTAATATTTCCATATATTAGTATATTACCAAATGATCTGTGACAATTTATTAATAGCTAAAGGAACGGACAAGCTGAAGGGTCACCTAATTTTTATATACAAAATCAATACATTTATTTCCTAACATTTGCTGCACTATTTCATAAATATATATTAAATATAAAAAATTATTTATACACATCTAAGTCAAAGCATGAAGAAGAGAATCCGAAACCTTGGTTGGGCTGCATGCTCATGCTGGGCCGGGGGCCGTATCCTCCCATAGGCTGCCCCTGGCTCATGTTCATCTGGCCCTGTGCCGCCACGCCCTGTGACGAGGCCCCCGCCGTGTGGCTGTAGCCCCCCATGGACCCGTGGCTGCTGGGGGGCACGGCCATAGAGCTGCCAGGTATGCTGGGAGCCTGGCCGGGCCCAGGCCCCTGAATAGGCATGTGGGTAGTTCCTAAGAGACGGGACAAGAGAGATGTTGTTGAAGCCTTGCCCCCCCGCCCCCCATGCCCGATGGTCAAATAGCAAGAGGCGCTACAGGTTGACGGTTACGGTGAAGAAAGCAGTCAATTCACAGACTGGGAAAAGGGTAAAAAGGAAGGTTAAAAGCAGCCCGCATATGAACACTGTTACAGGGAACAGAGGACAGAGATGCACGCAGTGGAACAGCTGCTCCCACTCAAGACAGGTTCAGGAAACCGCAGCCCGGCGACGGGGCCCCCAAACGCTTAGTGCTAACACCGCAGGAGGACGAGCCGAGGCGGTACCTGGCATCACACCTCATTTGGGACTCCAGAGCACAGACAAACAGACCATTTCATTTTTGATTCCCCAGCCTGCGTCTGTGACTGCCCACTCTGACAGCATGCCTTTCACTGTCACTTCAAAGCCTCACTGTTGTCGTGGAGACCTCTGTCAGCATTTAAGACAGGCCGCCAATTAAGTAGCGGCAGCTTCTTAAATCAATCCCCATAATCAAACTCAACAAACAGGAGCGCATTAATGGGAGTGTGTGTGGGGCATGGGAAACTGGCAGACAGTCACAAAGCCGCAAAGATATCTGAAGAGCAGCACTCCACGTGGGGCCATATGTTGCAGTGATTCCTCCATACCTCTGGGGGGGGGGGGCACCATGCTTGCCAGGAGCAAGTGGTGGGCTTCACCCCTTTGATCAGGAAAAAATAGAAATGACGGTAGGCTAGGCTCCCTATCATGCCAAAGGAAAACCCCTTAATTCCTACAAATCCCATCATGCACGCGTCAGGGGGACAGAGGCAAAGATTCAATGTGGGCTCGGATTAAGGGTCACCCTCACCTTTAAGAGACCCAGTTCGGCACAGTGTTTAAAGACCACAGATAAGGCAGGGGAAGGCAGTATAGTGGTAAAGGATGCCTGGTGCCCAAGAAACAATCCACTATATAAATGGGTGAAACTCACGACCAGTTTCCCATAGCAGCTTCAGCATAGCAGGCAAACGTAACATAAATGGACATCCATGCAGAATGTAACTCACACCCTTAGACAGCAAGGGGCGTCTAGCTTTCCCCAGTACCAGCGACCATGTCAGCCTTACGGCATATAGACAAACAATCAATAGGCTCCATGGCAGCTGTGGTGGGGTGCCGTGTAAAGAACAGAGCGTGTGCTTCCTGTCTCGGATACTTCCCTTTCCGTGACACCATCAGCAGCTGCCCGCGGGCCCTGTGCCTCTCGTGGTTGCCATGGTGCTGGCAGATATTTTCGGGCAGCGAGGGGTGGGGGAGATGGCGAAGCACTTGTTATCTTAAGGACACATCGTATCCCGGATGGGCTGTTTAGAAAATCCCAGCGTGGAGAGCCTGGCCGAGGACCAGTCTGAACCAGTTTAGGCCAATGCAGAAATCTAGTGCCTTGTGAGCAGACGCGCAGGTACGGACGTGCAGGCGAGGACACGTGCAGAGAGGGGGAGGGAGAAACGGGGACGTCTCTATCACTGCAGCAGAGGGGGCAGCAGCCATGTCATTAAGAACGTAGCCTCCCTCGGGGCCTCTTGATGTGGCCGAGTTGCTAGGCGACCCCAGCGAGATTAAAGAGGAGGTGGCAGGAGTGAATGAGGTGGTACTTACCAGACATCTGTCCGTTCATCTGGTTCTGCATGTGAGTGGCGGGGGGGCCCTCAGCGGGCATGCTGTGGCCATGGGAGGGGTGGGGGGGGGCACTCTGACTCATCACACCCGGCCCCATGGGCATGTTCTGTGTGGGTGGCTATAGATGAGAGGGGTGGGGGTGGGGGGGGGCAGCAAGGGTGCAGAAAAAAAAAGAAATAGAGACACAAGAAATTAGTGGCGTCACAGAGATAACGGTGGGCTCTAAAAAATATAACAAATGTGCAGGTGAGGAAAAAAAAAACAAACAGGACAGCAACACAGTAACAGAAAGCAGAAGAGGGAGGTTGTGGTTGGAAACAGATGATGCAGGTTAAAACGTGTCCAGTGGATATGGGGCTCAGAAGATGTAGGGAGACATCTGGCAAGACGCAAATGCAAGAGTGGGGTAGTTAATGACTGAGTGGGGGCCCAAGAAAGGATCCCCGCGTTAAATGAAACGTATTCTCATGTTCCTGAGAGAAGATAAGCCCATATATTATTACCCAAAAAAAACCCACCAAGCTGGGGCTGAACTTCATTTAAGGCTGAAGGAGTACCTGCTGCTCCTTATCGAGCTCCAACAGAAATAATAAGAGCCCCCCAGTCAGGAACGAGCCAGTGTCATTCATGACCTGGCAGGAGGGAGAGGCTCGGCCCTCAGCACGCCTTCCATGGGGGGGGGGGGGGGGGGGGCGCCACACCAAACCCACCGTGCCGACACGGTAATTAAATAACAGTGCCGTGGCCATCAGAGTGCTGTCTTTTTCTGCTTCCCCTGGCTAAAGCCCCGTGATTTGGTGATGAGGACCGTCCCCGTCTCATGACACGGAGTGGGACAAAGACTGCCGGCAGTACATTTCACACGACACCCCTGGATAAATTAAACTTGATTCCCTAGGAACCCACTTTTTAATGTCTATTCAATTTCAGAGGGAAAAAATTAAACCTCAGACTGAGCAGTCCTGAAATGCCCCCCCCCCCCCCATTTACAAACGACTTAACTGGGAAATTGAGGCTTAAGGTTACTTATTTGCATTCAATAAATGCTTGTTGGAAAGATTTCGTTCAGAAGGTGGCACTGACGTCGTACAAATAATGAAAACCTAATTCACAAAGCTGGTTATTAATGTAGCCAGAAAGCAGCCAGGTAAAACAAACCATGAATGAAAACAATAAATGGGCCGTTTCATATTTTACGCAGTCTCCTTGCTGAACGATGATGCATGCAATCAGTAACGATGTGCATCAAAATGCACATGTACATCAGGTTTTTGCTTAGGACATCTAAATGTACTTTTTCCCCCCTCAACCAAAAAAGTTCATCTACATACAATACAAGTAAATTTCTTCTTACACTTCAACCATAAACCACACTTTGTTTCTTAGAAAGTGTATCTATACACTGAATTCACATTATGATATATTTATTTTAACTATAAACCTCTCTGATCAGCGCATCCTGCCCAGATCTCACATCTCACGTTTCACAATGGCGCCACCACTAGCCATCTTGCCGACTTAAAACGATATTAAGACGACTAACGGTGTCTATCTGCCGAAACGTGTCTGTTGGACAAGACATCTCACGTAACCATGGCAACAATGTTGGCAGCATGACTCAAACATTAGCCACTGATTTGATTTACCTGGCTAGCAATCTACGTCGGCATGCGTGCAGACAGAAAATTCCTACTGCTGGCGATAGTAGCAGCCACTACTGCATGCTTTTTGGATTCCTGCAATTTTCCCCTTCTTTTTCTACACCAATATTATTTTTAATCTCATCAAATGACAAACATATGGTTCATATTGTGAAAGAGAATCAGCTGGAGCCAAACCACCCCACTGCAGGGCAGATAGGCTGACTCAAACACTGACCTCAAACAAATGATTACGAGCCAGCCAGCACCAAAGCAAGCCCACGTCACAAGCATCAAGGGCCAGACCCACACAGGATGAGTAGCAGTTGCACCCCTTTTTAATGGTACCCACCGAATTTCGGAGCACCTGCATGAGGTTCATTCGTGCTGCTTTGGTAATGGGTTACAGCCCCCAGCAATTATATCCCGGTTCCAGTTTCAGCCTCCCACTAATTAGTATGTGTGTGCTCTCGGTGCTTGTACTTCTGGCATGATGACAGACATTTCATTGAACTGAAACAGACCCGTGATGATTCACAACAAGATATCTCTCCTGAACTCCATTTTCAGCCTTGTAGAAATAGGGAAACATAATAGAATAAAATAAAAAAAAAACAACCAAGACCTGCTTGTACAGTACCCAGGGTGTAACTAGAAATTCTAGGCCCCCTGACAAAATGTCACCTTGCCCCGCCCCCCCACCCAATTTTACATATAATTTTCCGAAGGCCCACTGTGTCTTGCTTGTGTGTAGGACCAAATGACCTGCAAACTCCCAGAAAAAATTATGACTAGCAGTAGTGACACACCTGCAGTTGAGGGCGATCTTCCTTTACCGAGTTATAACTCTCAAGTAATACTGGATAACAGCAGAAACTGAAAAAGGCTCATATACGGCTGCCATACTCCGCACTGTTTCCCAACCCAGCCCTCGGAGAACACTGGACAGTCCACGTTTTTGCGGCGTCCCAGCTCCCAGCCAATCAGGAACACCGAATACCTGGTACAGGTGTGCTGGGAGCTGAGAGGAAGCAAAAATGTGGACTGACCTTAAGTTCAACAACCATCTACTTTACACCATGTCTCTATATACAAGTGAGGAGTGTGAAGCTTATAAATGTTTAGATGCATACAAGTCTTTTCTGGCTGGTCATGTACATGGGACTGGTGTATGGGGAATTCCCAGAAAAGATCGCTTCCTAATCTTCACGGTTAAAGTTTTATTCTTATCTCATTAATGCTGCAATGTCTAATGACAGACAGTACGTAAAACAATTGTGTGTATATCACTTTTGACATCAATTTAGTGCTGGGTCAAATATGGTCAAATATTTTAATCACGATTTTTTCCCAAATCAAACAATATGGTTAATTATCACAACATAATTCAAGTCATTATTTCTTTACATCAATGCCCCATTTTCCTTAAAAACCACTTTAGATTGCCCTTAAACAGGTTCAGAACATGAAAAAAGTGACAAATTCAATCAACTGCAAACTGAAATTTAATTTTAATAAATAAATGATACAAAATCATACATAAAATCATACATAAATACACAAACATGTATTTGGTGGGCTGCCAATTCTCTTGTCTGACCGCCACAATCCGCCTACTGCATCTTTCTGGGTCTGCTGGAAATCTATGAAATGTTAAACCAGGTTTATAACTTCTACGACATCTCTGGCACATTTAATGAAAATCTGCTTAAAAACGAAACACGGTGCTGTTGCTTTTTTCCCCACTGTACACTGGCGTTGCTTACGGAAAAGGCGGTGAGTTTGTTTGACCAGTACTAAAAGAGCAGATCAAACCATTTGTGGCATTATAGGTAGGGAAAGTAATATTGTTTTAAACAACTACATCAAAGAAAATCATTAAGATAAAAAAAATAAGCAGCAGATTCTTTAAAGGTTAGAGGGCCCTTTTGGGCCCCCGTGACCCAGGGTCTGGGGACAACTGACCCGGTATACCACCCCGATTTTATAGGTTCAAGGGTCCCTGTAAAGTGCTGGACCCCTTGAATCTGCCAGGGTATCCATGCCTGTACTGTACCTACCCAATCCTCTATGGCTGTTTGGCTACAATGAGGAAAATGTGTCTGCATGTGACAGCTGCATCGTACTCAGCTTTCACTTCTTTCGAAACTACTATTACTCTGAATAAATATTCTAAATTTGATTCTGTAATTGAATCGTAAAAAGAAAACAGACATTCGACTGTGAAAATGAATACTGGATTGTGAAAAATTAAAAATGAAAAAATGCACTACAGTGGCTGTCTGCCTCAGTTCTCGCATGGGCCTGTGCTGTAGCACTGAATGCCCTGCATGGCAGACAAGAATCACACAACATCATATCATTACTTAGCACTTAGTTTGAGTGAAACAAGCTAATTATGGCAAACTGTTGCAGCTTTAATTCATTTCTAGAGGAAGTCACAAATTCAAATTTGAACTAGTTAGAACTCTTGATATCAGAAATTCAGTTGTGACTAGTTATAATACCAGTTCTTGATACTGGAAATTATATTTTAGATAGTGAGATTCAAAACATTTTTCTCCATTTCAATGGGAGTTGGAATTTGAACTAGTTAAAATGCCAGTTCCTGATATCAGAAATCTAACTAACTAGTTATAATTCAATTATAATAACTAGTTACAATTGAATTCCTAAAATCATAACATCATTTTAACTAGTTAATTGTTTATTCTGTATTGTGTAGGTATGTAGATATTTTAAAAGACATGTTTATGTTCACATGAATATACAAGTAGTCTAGTTTTATTGTTTTGTTCAACTATGAACATAATATGCAAAAAACAGATATTTGAATGGGTCATGTCTATGTATTTTTGTGTTTTAGAAGGAATAATCAAAAGTCATTTCTGGGTAATTTTGACAGCACTAGAGACAACCAGTTAAACAAACTGAATAAAATAGGTGCTGTGGGAAGCTAAGTAACTCTTGCAGGCATCATGTTAGGAAGCTAGTAAACAAAGGCTATAGGCCTTTACTCACGGCAGGAAGCAGGGACTGCATATTCTGATTGGAGTCTGCTATTGTTGCCAGGTACACCAGGTTCCTGTGTAGCATCTGCTGGTACCTGTTAACCAGACAGACAGGCAAATTGCAGACATAGATTTCGAAAAGCATATACAGCTCATAATAAGAACCTAAACTATTTATGCACATGGAAGCAATTTCAAAGGCACACTTCGTTTGTTTGAAACAGCTGCAGCCATACAACAGACCGCATACGTCAGATGATAAATAAATGGAGTCTGTATTACTGACTTAATATTACAATCAATACAAACGCGGTATCACGAAAACAGTACTACTAACAATAACAACGATAATAGTTGTGAACTTACTGTGAGCATTCCGCCGCTTTTCCTTTACTTTGATACTCCATAATGCATTGGATTAAATGGTTGTTCTCGTCTAACAGCTGAAGGAGAAGAAATCTCGTTTATCTGGAAGGAACTGGTCATCAAACATGAGTCCTTGTGATTGTAACTCACACAAACAGAGAACCAGCATTTCAAACTTAACCCCAGGAATTAAAGACAGTGGTTTTGCTAAAAGAAAATATTTCAACTTTGTGATTTAACCTACTGAAACACAAACATCCTCGTTTTCTTTGAAACAAGAGATTTCAAGGGGTTTGCAGATATACATGCAATGCAAAACTCGAGGTTGTTTTTCCCCTCACTTTCTTTATAAACATAACAGGAGGACACGACGGGATAAAGGTCTACTATAGCGCTAAGAAAACAACATTAACCGCAAAAATATATAAAACATGAATAAAACAGCATTGGTCAGAATATGTCAAAGTATAAACAAATGAAACAACCTATCGCGATTAACTTTTTCTAAAGTTGTTCGGTTTTCTTTAGGTTCTTATACAGAGACAATAAATAGGCAGTTTACATACATATTGCCATAAGTAGTAAAACGGACGATTATCGGTAATAATTAGCATTTGGTCTGTCCTTCCCGGGCATTAATTTGCACAACAAAGGCAAATGAATTGAGCGCCTGTTTATACAACTAGGCCTTTATTCCTCAGTAGTTACACAATAAATAACTAAAACATTAATAAAAACTGTACAGGGGGTTAGTATTATAACGGCGCCATAAGGAGTTTCCGCGTTTCCCCGCTGGTCAGCGGCTCCAATGTAGCGGAATCAGCGCGGTTGGATTTTATGTTTAGCGCCATGGCGACACTGTAGCCAGTTGGCTCGGGTCGTTACAGCTGCGCGTTAGCATGCGAGCTAACGGCTGCGCTCCGCTTCGAAGCTCCTTACCTTCTGTATCGCCGCGGGTGTTATGTCACCCTTCCCTCGCTGTCTGTGGCCCGCGAAAGCGACCGACATCACGCTTATTCCCGAGCAAGTTACAAAAAAGAAAAAACGGACCTAGAACACACGAAAATATATATATATATATATTGCAAAAATTTAGCTTAGCGACAGCTCAAAGCGCAGAACAGATTGCAGGCTACAATGTAACAGTCCACGCGAGGGGCGTTCGCGACAAAACTGAAAGGAACATTATGAATTATTTGGTTATCCGGTTATCGCAGCAGAAATGCTCCTTTTGGGCTGAATGGTGAGTTGCAGAGTGAAAAATTAATAAAGAAAAAGAAACTGAGGAAAGTGGTGAGTGCGCGAAGTACTGGCATGGCACCCTCGTAGAAAGGGCACTCGCACATCCCCACTGACAGATGCTTCGCCCGTGAACTTAAGTGGCAGCCAGCTTCACCAGTACCACGGGGGCGCTAGAGCCAGTGTGGCGCCGCCGGGGGCGCCTGAGACCTCCGACTGTTATCACGCAACAAAGTCCACGAAATTCAGAAGCTGCTTTGTACGTTGAATATTAAGAATTGTTCCCACCATGGTCTTTATTATGCCTTTTTAAGGCAACGTCCCCGATGTTCTGCATGACTGACGGGGTCCTGCAATTGCCATTTGCACTTTGGGCAATCACAGTCGCACTGCGGACAAAAAGCCGAAAAGAACAAGTAATTTAAAATACACTTCAATTGCTGGTAGAACCCCCCCCCCAAAAAAAAAATAGTTTGCAAGTTATGATGCTTATAGCATTACGGTTCTGTGTATTGTGTGCCAAAAATAACATGAAAAGGAATATATCATTAAAGTGTTGTTATGGTTCATCATCGGGATGAGCAAAACGTGCAGATTAAAACTTGAAAAGGTGTATTTCAGACTTGTTTCACCCCCATATGTAGGATAATTTGGTATCGTCCAGTGAGGGTCACAGTTCATGCGCATGCGCAATGAGTGTAAACCAGAATTAGCAAGCGGCTTGTGCTGCTGGATGCGTGTCGTTTTTTTTCTAATTAAATTGAATACATACACATAATTCAATGGCTTCTAGGTATGATAGGGCTATCACGGTTTTTTCTCCGGATGGCCATCTTTTCCAGGTGGAATATGCACAGGAGGCCGTGAAGAAGGGCTCCACCGCGGTATGTTTCTCACTTTTTCTGTGGAACTCGACAGGGTAGCTGTAGTTACTGGCCTGTGAACTAGTTAGCTGGCGATCATTTGATAAACCGCAGGTTATATACACTAGACAGTGGGCAGTCGGCGCGCATATATTAGTTTAATCGATTATAATTAATGACCCATTCATGCAAATTATGAAAACATGAGTAGCTTCGTAGAAGGTATGACTTGCATGTAGTAGCTAACAAAAGATCCATTACTCATCACTATGGTACTGCGCAGTCGCTTAGCCGGGCTAATAGGCCAGTTGCAGGTCGTGTTTTAATGATTATTTATGCTACTATATTATATGCATACGCTCGGCATCGCAGACTTTTGAACTTGCTTTGTACACGTTGTAACGATTTACTGGTTCGCTTTCTAACAATTATCAGTCTGGGATAAGTGCTGAAAGTAGTGGCTGAACTTTCAACTTATCAAAAATTCAAGGTGTGCTATACCATCGTATTTCCAGCACATTATCTACTGATTTTTATTGTGTATTTCAATGTTTTAATTGCTTTAAATTAACATAAGAATCTTTTTATTTATCAGGTGGGAATTAGAGGGAAAGATATTGTAGTTCTCGGAGTTGAGAAGAAATCTGTTGCAAAGCTGCAAGAGGAAAGAACAGTCCGGAAGATCTGTGCACTAGATGAACACGTCTGTATGGCATTTGCAGGTAGGTAGTCCTGCACAAATTGTACATTCGTTAATCCCCCACAGTGATGAATTGATGGTAATTGCAGTATTAATAATTTAAGTATCTTCCAATTGCTAAAATATCAGGGATATTAGCTGTAACTGTTTGGTCAGGTGCTGTCTTCATGCTAACGCTTCAATCAAATTATCCAGGATTGACAGCGGATGCTCGCATTGTGATAAACCGGGCAAGAGTGGAGTGCCAGAGTCACAGGTTGACAGTGGAGGATCCTGTTACAGTGGAGTACATTACACGTTACATAGCCACTCTGAAACAGGTAATCTGCTTCTTGTGGTCACACAACACTTTGATGCGTAATAAGCATGCACATATAAATGTGTAATTTAATTGCATCCAGATTTGTCTAGAAAATGGAAGCATATGCAACAGTGACAGTACACTCTACAGAACTTGGAGTGCATGCTAGCACATGTAAAAATACTGGCCCTCTCTCCCCAAAGCGTTATACGCAGAGCAATGGCCGGAGACCATTTGGAATTTCGGCCTTGATTGTGGGCTTTGACTATGACGGAACTCCACGGCTGTACCAGACTGACCCTTCTGGAACATACCACGCATGGAAGGTGAGTGAGGGGGTACCCCTCATCTGCTACTATTAGTGACAAAGGTATTAACTAGTAATTGTATGGTTCATTGTGATGCAGCATATCAGATATGATCCCATAAGCCTGCTGTTTTATATTTGTACTTGGGTGCATTGGTGACTCTAATGAATTGTTAATTAGTAGTTACTGAAAACGAATGCTCGTTTTCCCCCTGTATTTAACACTTATTTGAACGTTCAATTTGACACCTTTCGAAAAAGCATTGGGCCTACGTTCCAAAGCCTGACATCTGAGATGCCTTGATATTGGTGCTGCAAGCATTAATATAAAAAAAACTCATTGCTTGATCCGCTTCTCTGGTGCTCATCAGGCTAATGCAATCGGCCGCAGTGCCAAGACCGTGAGGGAATTTCTGGAGAAAAACTATACAGAGGAAGCCATTGGGACTGACAACGACGCCATAAAGCTTGCGATCAAAGCTTTGCTCGAGGTAAGGGATCCTTCAGGTGTAACCTAAGCAGGCCCAAAGTAGCACTGCCAGTGTGCCTCCATTTGACTTTGGCTTGGATTAATCTTGTGGCCTGTCTGTAGGTTGTACAGTCTGGTGGGAAAAACATTGAACTGGCAGTAATCAGGAGGAATCAGCCTTTGAAGGTAATAATGACCGACCTTTATATTCCATGTCTTTTAAGATGCTGGTAAACATGGAGCAAGCATTTCACAACCCGCCTCCCCCTTTGCCCTTTTAGATTTTGGAGTCTAAAGAAATTGAAACACTGGTGGCTGAGATAGAGAAGGAGAAAGAGGAAGAGGCTGAGAAAAAGAAGCAGAAGAAAGCCACATAAACTGGCCATGTTCATCAAATGCAAACGAGCACTTGGTTCGAGCTCAACACAACACTCAGCATTTACAGTGTTAGAATTTCCACTCATAAGCTGTAACATTATTACTGTCTGTCAACTTTGGCTGGCTGCATGCTCTTCCCTTACACTGCAGATGCACTGGAGAATTTCGGTGCACTGCAGAGATTTCCGTTTCTGTGTCACACTTCTTAATAAAGTCTCTGTTTGTAATATCTTGGTTTCATTTATCAGCTTATGTTGTGTTCAGATGGAAGGGGCCTATGTTATAAATTATAGATGTCAATTTTAATTTAGTAATCTTCTGAAACATGTTTTCATATGGTCTGGATTACACTTTCATATTTAATTTACTCCTTTACACCAATGGCCATTAATATTTAACTCGTGAAATGCTTGACCACGTTGGTATAACCAATAAAAAAAATGGATATGGAAAATTTGCAGCAAAAAAGTAACTTGTTTTCGCCATTAAATCGTTCTCTTGTGCTAAGCATTATTTTGTATTAGTATAATTTTTCTACCATGCTCAAAAGAGGTTATTTATATTTATGTATTTGGTATTTTTAGCTTGTGTTTTATTACAACGTGATAGTTTGAGGTTTTCACTATTAGTTGCGTAACGGGTCATATTTAACCGCAGGGTAGCTTGCGCTGCTTTCAGTTCGATGACTGATCGGTGGCGTAATCCCACAGCTCATTAACAGGTCCAGACGTCCGATGGACATGTCTTAAAAATCTGAATTCCGCCACATATCTCTGCTTTAACGCCGACACGTCGTCTTTCCACATGGGTACATAAACATGGTTGCGTTCACTGTGCGTGGCGAGTTGGATGATTAGACCCAGAAGGTAAACTTTGGACGGTCGTGGAGATGTGCGTCCCCCTTCGTCACATGTCAGCCTTTGCGCGTGCGAGGAGGGGCTGCAGCCCCGCAGACTGGAAGGACCGCGTGCCGCTTTGGCCCCGCGCCTTCAGCGCGCCGGCTCAAGTTCAGGCTGTCCTCGCGCCGTTGCCGAGCGACACATCAAGGTGAAAGCGTAACGGCTTTTTTAGTAAATGTGATGCCGCATTTTGGCGCATTCCCACACAGTATCCATAAGGCACAGCCTGCTCAGCTCCCAGACCTCTGTAGATTACGTCAGCGTTAATGTGAGGCGCCTGAACTTTAAAATAACTGCTGCCACGTTAGGAGCGACGGCAGCTCTAAATGCCATTCACCGAAAATGAAGCAAAGGCGGAAGAGACACCGAGCCAGTTGCAAGGGGCAGCGCCGGCTGTTTGCGCTGCGCTTGGCGATGTACCGTGCCTCACAGGGAGTGGCGACTCGGCTACAGCTTTGCGCTCCGAGGCCGTATCTGGCTGGCGGGCGCCTCCTGCGGTGAGCACACGACCTGTCGCCGTGTCCGACGCCCCCATCGCCGTCCCGCACCCGGGACCCGCTCCAACCATGGCGGTCTCCTGCGGCCAGCTGAGCGCACATGCTTTAAACTGCAGTGCAGAGTCGCCTTTGGGCGACACAGCGCCCAAAGCTATAATTGGCCTGGGCTCACCTATCTTGTCCAGCACCGCTACCAAAGTTATTCAACTGAGCACTTCGGTGCCGCCAGGAGCCGCAAACGCGGGCTACGGTGTGGGCTTGGTTACCTTGCCAAACCCTGGCGCGGTTACGGCCGGTGTGGCGCCTGCTTCCAAAGTGACACGAGTAGCGACGATAACCCAGGGGCCCTCCAAGGGTGCTGTCATCACCCAGCCGAGGGCAGCCGCTCCTCAGCACAGTGCGCGCCCCCTGGCGCCCCTGAGCACCACCGTCCAACTACCCGCGAATTTCCAGATTCCTCAAGGTAAGAATGGCAAATTGGTGAAGATCATACAAGTTTGAAGTTTTACTGATGTTTGTTTGGAAGATTGCAGTGAAATGCTTATGCCGCAGTCGGGACAGGGAGACCGTAAGATAAACAATGGTGGAATATGAGACAAGATATATTGTAATGTGTAAGAGTAGCCCATACAATATAAGAACAGGTGGACAATAAACATTAAATATGTGGGAAAAAATGGGAATTATGATATAGATGAGGTTGCAATGTTTTAGTAAGTCTTACACCCCCAGGATGACTATTGTATCTGATATATGTATAACACCTATTCTTCTGGCTGTGACACTTTACGGTACTGGACTGAAAATTATTTTCTTTGTGAGTGCATGTCTTGGCTGAATAGGTTGTATATTCCCAGAGCTACCTCAAAAAGCATGTGACTTAGTGATTTCATAGTATTGAAGGCATGAACTAAAGGATTAAAATGGTCTATTGTAATTAATGAAATTTGCATTTCTCAGATTTCTGCCTTAATTTAGCTTAGGGTGATTTTTGTATCTCAGCCACGTTGTGCTCTGTGTGTGTGTGTGTGTGTGTGTCTCCAGGTATGGTGCTCATCCAAAGTGACAGTGGACAGCTGATGCTAGTGTCCCAGCAGGCCCAAGCACAGGCTCAAGCCCAGGGGATAGTTCCTAGACCCTCTACAAGTGCTCCTCTTGTGAGAGAGCCAGAGGCGCAGGTAGGTGGTACATCAACAGGAGGTACTGCGCTACATGGACAGGGTGTACAGCGCTAGCACATAGCCGTAAGGTTACTTATGTACCACGCTACTGCATAGCTGTGAGGCTACTTATGAAGGCTGCCGCTTATCCATTCAGGCCTGAGGGATGGGTTGTCTTGTACCCTTACTGAAACTGCATCACCTGAATTATTCCAGTAAATTATCCAGATAGTAAGTCATTTTGGTGGAGGGTTTGCTTAGCAATTATTATCATCCTATGCAAATTTAAGTTAAGGATTTAGTGCTGGTAATTACTTGCCCCATTAAGTTTCACATGTAAGAAATTAGGGTGGCATGGTGGTGTGGTGGTTAGCACTGTCGCCTCCCGCCTCTGGGACTGGGGTTCGAATCCTGCCCAGTTCCATGTGTGTGGAGTTTGCATGTTCTCCCCATGCCGTTGTGGGGTTTCCTCCGGGTACTCCAGTTTCCCCCCACAGTCCAAAAACATGCTGAGGTTAATTGGACTTCCTAAATTACCCATAGCTGTGAATGTGTATGTGAGTGTGCCCTGCGATGGGCTGGTCCCCCATCCTGGGTTGTTCCCCGCCTTCCGGGATAGGCTCCAGACCCCCCGTGACCCTGATAGGAAAAGCGGGTTGGAAAATGGATGGATGTAAGAAATGCTCATTTGCTGTTTGTCTGTGTGATAATTATATATCTGAATAATGTATATGTTCCCAAACTCATTTGTTTGTGTAGGCTTCCACATCAGCGATAATTAAAAACCCAGACGCCGCCCACGTAATAAAAGTACACCCTCCACCGAATGATACAGCAGTGACTTCATTCCAGAAGATATTCGTCGTGAAGGTAGGATTCAGTACTTGTGCACCTGATTTAATGTGGCATTAAGTCATACTGGTGTATAAAAATGGAAAACAATGTGTGCCCACCGGTCTGGGCTAGCAAAGAGCAGTTTTAGACTCGAAGTGCTAGAATTGGCCATCTGGTGAAATGAATTGTTCATCGGTACATTTAGGTGTGTTTAGCACAATTGTGGTGCTATAACAGCTTGGCCTGTGGTCAGGGCTGTGGATGTGGAGCTTTCTTTTGGAAGTGTGATGCCTCATTGCATCAGAATGTCTCAAAGTATCATATAAATTATAGTGTTTATCAGGAATGTGCATGCAGCTTCAATCTACTGTTTTCATTGAACCTAAAATGTTTTTTTTGTTTGCACTGAAAATATTTGCTTTGAATATTCAGTTACATTTTATATTTTTCTTAAGATTCTTTTTCTTTCATAGTTTTGCTGTTGTTCCATATGCAAAACAATTACATGACTTCTATGGCTCAGTTTCTGCCTCTGCCTTCAGCCGAAGGAGAGAGATGGCCTTGGTTTTTGGTTTTCAGTAGCTCCAAATGGTTTGTTTTAGGCATTAAGTAGCACTGGCCAGACTGGTCGACCGGCTCAGCCCACACCTAGAATGACGCCTTTGATCATTCCTGCTAAAAGCAAAGCAGTCAAGACTGTGCCCACAGCAACCATCTATGCCGTAAGGTCACATCTGATTGGTGTAATGTCTGCGTTTGTATTTGTTCTGCTTGTTTGTTTGTAGCACACTCGTTCTGTTTGCTAAAAATTAGGACTAGTGTTTGTTTTGTCAAGTTTGGAACTTTTATTTTCTCTCAGGAAACCCCTCAGAATGTCCAGAAGTGCAAGTACTTTCTGATGATGTTACTTAAGCTAACATCCAGTGCAACCGATTCGGCAGAAATGGCCAGCAATGTCAAGGAACTAATCAGGAGTCTTCTAGTAAGGCAAACAGAAAGGAGGAGGTTCTGTTGGTGGTTTTGTTGTTTGTCCTTCAGAAAAATACATCCTTTAAACTAGATTTTTTTATATTGTACATAAAGGGTGGAGAAATCGAACCAGAGGAATTTACTGACCGGCTGTGTATTGAGCTCAAGTCGCCTCCTCAGCCGTATGTTGTTCCATTTCTTAAGGTAATTTTTCTAACCAAAAAAAAATCTTTTGAAATACAATTCAAATCAGTTCTTCTGTTGTGTAATGTAAGAAGTCAGTGGATTTCACTTGGTCTTGGTCTGTCTGAACCATTTGGCACCTTGTACAGTATGTTCTTGACTTTGGCCCTGCATGTCTTGGATGTAAGGTTCCATGTTTTGAACTAGATGTGTCTCCCCAG
>JAODKL010001809.1:9655-33664 GCA_026780765.1 Petrocephalus schoutedeni
CTAATTCCTCTAGTTAATAGGGGTGATTACTTACATTTGGCATGGAGGCTGGAGCACCATAGCATGATGCAGGGAATTTAAACCAACACTCTTCTAGTATTTGAAACCTTGACTAGCCCTGTGTCATGCCTTTGTCTGCTCTCCAAGGTCAGTGTCCTGCCGGTCACTACTCTCCCGATGGCTTTGTGCCCTGCTCACCGTGCCCCCTGGGCACCTACCAGCCCGAGGCCGGTCGCACCACCTGCTTCCCATGTGGAGGGAACCTTGTCACTAAACACAGTGGAGCTGTTTCTTTCCAGGACTGCGAGACCAAAGGTGATGGAGCTTACCCATTCCAGAAATCCCAATGTTCAGTCAGACGTACTGGCTCCCAGAACCCCACAACTAAACCCATGGCTGTTTTATTTTTTCTCCTCAATCCTAATTTTATGTCTAACATTAATTGTAGAAATATTGAAAAACATTCTCATAATGAATGTGAGAATCTGTTAACATAGATGGATACTAGTTCAAGTTCTAGTCTCAACAAGTATCCTATTAACATACTTGTTTAAATGAATTGGTTTGGTGAAGACCTGCATCTCTGACAATGCATGCAATACAATGCAAATTGATAACAACAGCAATGATTGATCAGCATAATTTTGTTCCTTGCAGTTCAGTGCTCACCTGGGCATTACTACAACACCAGCACACACCGCTGCATCCGGTGTCCGCTGGGCTCTTACCAGGGCGACTTTGGGCAGAACTACTGCATGGCGTGTCCAGGAAACACCACGACAGACTTTGATGGCTCCACCAACATCACACAGTGCAAGAGTATGTGTTTGAATCCCCCGTGTGCTGAGTCCAGCATTGATAAGGCTGTCAACATACTGCAACGCGAGCAGGGTTCCACACCGGGAGAACACATCTGGTTGAAATCTTAATGTCTAAGAAATGGAAACATATTATGCAGAATATACAACAATCAGTAAATTGAAGGGAAATATATGCTTTCCTACAATTCAAAATGATATCATATTGTATCCAAGTTTTGGTTCTGTGTGGTGTGCACAATTCAGTAACATCAGTAAAGTTTAAGGTTGCATTTGCATTTATTTGTTTGAGTAAAGTGACAGGTATTAAGGTACTAAACCCAAGTGCAAAATACTAGAGCAGTGTTTCTCAAACCAGTCATGGGGACACCCAGATGGAACTAAAACTTGGACTGTCTGGGGTCCCCAAGGACTGGTTGGACTGTACTAGAGCATCTAGTATTTCCAAGGCAAACCATTTTAATGCGACAAGAGCCAAGGAGGTCAGTGGTAGGATAAGGTTTGTTGAGGTGTTTTCAGAAGAGATGGACCATAATACATTTTTTGAGGTTGTGAGAGACTCTGCAGACCAGATGTAGTTATGAAAAACGTCTGGTGTGAATGAAATTTGTTTTCATGTAATGAAGGAAACACCTGTTGATGTTTGCTTGCTGACTTTGGAGGTCAGATTGTAAGTCCTGATATGGCACTCAAAGCAGACAGGTGCAATTTCATTAACGGCTCTAAGAGCAAGGACCAAAGGAATGACACTTGACGTTAGCATCCTTAGGAAGCCACCGGAGAGCGATAAAGAGAGCACATGCTGGCAGCCCTGGCAGTAAAGAGTTGCGGTAATCAAGTATTGAGATGAGCCTGGACAAGGAGTTGAACTATGTATTGTGATAAGGTCTGATCATCTTGACGTTACTCAATCACTTCAAAATGAATCTGTAGGATTGGGAAATAGTGGTCAGTTCACTGTCTTGAGGCTACAGATAGGTTAAATGGAATGAGAACCAACCATCTAGATGCAGCTCCTGCAGATTAGTAGACCTAGTGTTGAGGGACTGACACATTAAAGAGGCTGATTTTCATAACTAACTCGATACCATCGTTAGAATGCTAGAATGGTTCTAGTAGGATGGTCAGTCTTGCTTAATGGTCTTTCGCTGTCTCACAGACAGACAGTGTGGAGGAGAACTGGGAGAGTTCACTGGATACATCCAGTCCCCAAACTACCCGGGGAATTACCCCGCCAATGTGGAGTGCACCTGGACCATTAACCCTCCGCCCAAGAGGAGAATCCTCATCGTGGTGCCTGAGATATACCTTCCCATTGAAGATGAGTGTGGAGACTACCTAGTTATGAGGAAAAGCTGTAAGTAAAACAGGACATAGGTTATTAAAACCACATCAGTGAGGAGGAGTACCACTGCATCTCATTGTAATCAGCTGCTAATGATTAAACATTTACAAAGAAGTTACCATCACCTCATAAGACAATGATAAACAAAGCCTTACAGTATAATGGTTTCTTAGTGAATATTATGGTGAAAATGATGTGGAACAGACCCCTAAGTGGTTATGACCTTGTTTCCCCCTTTATTAGCTTTTGCTAACTCGGTGACAACTTATGAAACGTGTCAGACATATGAGCGGCCCATCGCTTTTACCTCGCGCTCCAAGAAGCTGTGGATCCAGTTCAGGTCAAACGAGGGTAACAGTGGGAAAGGCTTCCAGGTTCCCTATGTAACCTATGACGGTGAGCGGAGTCTGCAAATACCTGCTGTTTTATAACTGAAGGACATGCACTAATTTCAGCTCAGCTAAATGTTACAGATAAAACCATGTACATTAATGCAAAGATGTAAGATGCTTTATTGTCATTGTATAAGTACGATGAGATTTCGGCTGGTGCGCGCCAGCAGATTCATATTAAAAACGTTACAATAAAATACAGATATGTAATAAAATTACAGATGAGAGTAATAAAATTCCTCAGCAAAATTGCTCCATTGTACAATTTGTGAGAGATGTAGTAGCAATAAGCAGTTTAATCAAGAATGCCCTTCGGTTTATAATTGACTTTGAGTTTATATAGTACATATGTGTATATAGTATGTGTCCTATCTTTATAATTTCAGAGGATTACCAAGAACTCATTGAAGACATAGTCAGGGATGGCAGATTATATGCATCAGAGAATCACCAAGAGATACTCAAGGTGGGAAACAAATTTTCTACAGCATTTGTCAGAAATTGAGATATTGGGGTCACAATATCCATCATACATTTGTATTGTCACATAAACTTGTGTAACAAGATGTATTGTTTTGTTGTTTTAATATTCTTTCTGAACATATCTTAACATGCACTACCTTGTAACGCTTACACGTGCTTGTGACACTGATATTACCATTGAGTACTTTCGCCATCTAGTGTACATCTAAAGGAACTGTAAAATGGCATTATTTTCCCATGTGTCTATATTTTTATTGTTTTCCGGTGCAAAATCTTTTGTCTAACTGAGATTTTTCTCAATAGGACAAGAAACTCATGAGAGCCCTTTTTGATGTTCTGGCCCATCCACAGAACTTCTTTAACTACACCGCTCAGGAGTCCAGAGAAATGTTCCCTAAGTCCTTCATCCGATTCTTGCGCTCGAAGGTTTTGAGATTCCTACGGCCATAGGCTGAAGGGAAACTCATGTTCTTCACTCTGAAATGCTTCTGTTTATTATTTCTCATAGCTCTAGGGGTTGTGTTGGTAACGGGGGGATATGAAAGCCGCCCAGACTGTGCCAGGGACGCTCCAGCCTGACATCCTCTGTTGCCTGAAATCCTTGTGGAATATAGCATGAAGAAACACAAGACAATTCTGCACTTTTCCCAAAGAGAGACAAATAAGCAGTCATTACCATGGCATACCTTGTAGGGTATTTCCTCCACCAGAACTTAAATTGGATGTCCTCAGAATTTATGGATATTTGTTGCAGCAATGTTGAGAATCATTATGATTTCCGATTAACATATAACCTTTTAACTCAGAAATGTAAGTGAAACTGTACAGTGATTATTCACACTGCAATCTAAAGAATGAAGCTGCCTTGGGTAGTGGCCTGCTCATAGAAACCTAATTTCAGAAGACGCTCTTTTAAAGCTGGGGAAATCTTTAAGACTTTTCTCGAGCATTGTAATGAGCCACCTTGGCTTCCACGGTCACTGTCTGCTGCAGACACTGTTTTTACTATCTGCTAATTGACAGTTCTTTATAAAACTAGCAGAAAAAGCACAGTAACCATTAAACAAGATAGTCCTTATTACAGTTACAGAATATTACTAATGTTTTATATGGAAACAGGAGTAATGTAGAAATACATGAGCTGAAAAGAGAACCGGGAAAACACTATACATAGCACAAAAATATCCATATGTTGTAAGTCTAAGAGCACTACAGAGAGAGTAGTGACAAGCTATAGCAATTATTTGTATGAATGTCTTTTGTATATATTATGTAAAAATAAAAAACACAACAACATATTCTAGTCGACTCCACCTGTTCACCTCATTGTCATATTGTGAACAACTTTTGATTAACAGGCAAATAGTTGTAGATCAGATGACGTTACGGTAAAAAAAATGTATATATATATATATGTATATGTGTATATATATATATATTTTTTTTTTTTTTCTTTTCCTTCCCCTTCTTGCAGTCTTCTCAAATTACAACAGAGGGCACCAGAGAGGTATGCAAAGGTAGTCTGAACTGTAACGCCACGTTTGGAACGATGGCCTATACATTTAGTTAACAGAAAACAACTAAATGCATGTCTGTTTTTTTAGGCTTATTAAAGCTAACCCGTTGTAAATAAAATGAGTAAACAATGTGCAGTCAGTCTTTCAAAATGGTTTAGGTGCTATTAGAAAACAGTGAAGGCATGTTTTAAACTGTTTACTATATTACACTCCAGATGTTTCAAAATTCACTGGAGAGGACTGTATGTAAATCTTGTTTCCCTCCTATTCATTATATCTGCCTACACTATAGTATAATCATGTGGAATATGAGCTTTTGAACCCAAGCTAGTGGAATTATTATGTGTTGTTGATAGCAGCATGTTTTGAGTAAATGGACCATTATCATAGGAAATCTTATCCAGTACATGACCATGGGGAGCCAATCCCAGGGGGTACAAGGCAAAAGGCAGGGGTAAGAAGGACTCAGAATCCCGGAAGTCTGGCAAATATTCTACCTTTAATATTATTAACACGTCTTTTTAAATTTTACTTACAGCTGCAGTTGTATTTTTTGTTGTTCTGAGCAAATATATATACTTAACACCAAGATAAATATCTTTAAACATTCTATTTGAATGACAGTCTAAAACCTTTGGCTAGTATTGTATATTTTATTGATTTGAAGTTCATTGAGAATGTGCTTTTCCCTGTTAAGCTGAAGGGTTTATTGAATTTTAAAATATTTATTTTGTAATTTCCTTTCTGACCAATTAAATGTTGTGTTTAACATATCAGATATACTAGTGAGTTATTTGTCAAACTCTGCGCAGGCTTTCATGGTTTTACTAGACTTTCACACTTTATTTTACTGGCCGGAAATCAGCTGGATTGCTTTACCCAAACTTACCACTAGATGTACCCATTGCATCATAAACGCAACACCACACAACGTAAGCACACTTGAATTTTGCTTGACTTTTATGGACTTTCATATGGTGTTCTTACTCTGACTTTGCATGTGCAATATTTAAACTGTGGAAATAATTACATGTGATATACAAGTAAAAATGATAAATGTAATCTCTTAACGCACACAACATATATTTCCTAATATTTTATTTATTAGTTAACAGTAATAAACGGTGAATAAACAATATTGAATCCACTCCATGGTTTGTATCTAAATGACTTGGGCTTCTGTGTTTCATCCCCTGAAAATTATTTTGTCACACTTTACTTGAGGGGCCATAAATCGTGTAGTAGTAACACTTACTTGCATTACAATGCATTCATTTACCAGTAAGTAAGCGTTAGTTACGTTAGCAATGCTCAGCATTAATCAATCATGACGGTTCATGTACTTCATGCAGGAACTGTATTAGTTCCTGATTTGTTCTTGAGTAGTAACCGAGTAACTAAGATATTTGTGCCCCCTCAAGAAAAGTATTACAAATGACCTTAATTAGAGTACTAGAATTTAAATGTATTCAACGCCGAATTTTGAGTTATTTTAACTGGTCATGCTGTTAAATGCATTTTCGTGGAATTGGTCTCCACCAACGGACCATCACCACAAACTCACATTGTGTTATGTTCGTTGGTTATCAATTAATCCAAAGGTGCATGTTAAAGCGAGATATTAGAGCGACTTTGCCTCGTCAGCCGGTGAAGATGCGTGCGAAATTCATTGGCACTCCCCGGTGTTTCCAGCATAGGCATGCGGCGGTCTCCGTGACGCAAACCATACATACTCAATTGCACTGGAGCGAATCGGACACTCGATGCAGTTGTAGCTACGTTTTGGCCGGCAGGTGGTGTTGAAATTGTGGGCAAACACATCGAAGCATGCAAACACGCCCCGCAACACGTACCGATGTTTTCAGATCACTTTTTGAACCCAGTGACCAACACAAATACTCATTTATCTAACTCATGGATGAGTCGGTGGTAATGAGGATTTTGCAACATAGTTTTGAATAAATATCGGCCCTCAGTCTTTTTTTTTCTTTGTAAATGTTTCATAAACAACAATGCAATTAACCATTCTACAAAAGGACTTCTGATCCGCAGATAAACCGTAGCCTGTATCTAAGACATCTGCAACAAATCACAATATATAGGGAAAATCTAAGTAAATAAGGGAGTAGCATATATTAAAATATGACCTATGAATTAATTAATCACATCACGATCACATACAAACAATAGCAGGGTTTTTTGGTCCGTGTTTTGGTGAGCGTGGCTTAAAATGTATTACTGACTTTATTATAATGGTTGTTCTATGGGAATATACGCTTGAAGCATAAGTTAAGAACAGTTCAACTTGCAGGTGTTTTGACAGGGGTATTGGCATGGACATTTGGAGGAACGGCATCGGTTAGGGGCACGATGAATAAAAAGTGAAATAAAATACATCTTGGTCTTCTTAACTGAACGTGAGATGTTTCAATCTGCAAGACAAACACAACAGCCGAGTCTGACTTGGTTGACTGCACATGTCAATCTATTGCATGAGCAGACAGTTTCATCAAGTACATTGTGTAAAGAATTTCACAACATGAGATATTCTGGTCAGGCCGGGTGGTTTAAAACCCCTCCCCCATCACACCTAAAACACAGAACACAGGTTATGTACAAAGCAGTGGAAGAAAACATCTTCACTCCAATCTCAGCCAGTGAAACCTGCTGCCCAGATGCCCATGCACAGAGCTCCACACAGATATTAAATGGCCAGGTACATTGTAAGAAATGCAAACACATTTGCATTTGAAACAGATGAACATTAAAAAAATATAAAACATGAACAACATGAACTGATAGACTGATAGATTTCAGTCTGTGAACTGGCACCTAAAAGAGCATCTTTCACCACCATAAACACAACACCAGGCTATAAAATCACAATAATACAACAATACACAATAATTAGGTACGTACAACCTCAGATGGACATCAACAAATGACATATCACATCGTGTCATTATTTATTTAATGTAAACTAAGCCAAATTGCAGAGGCGGTGTGTAAAAAATTGAGTACAGCTTCCATAGGAATTAGGAGGGTAAGTAGCAGCCAGGTGCTGCTAATCAAATACATTTGAGTAATTGATCATCAGCAAGTGTGACCAGCTCTATAAAAGCAGACATTTTGGCAGTTTGCTTCTAAGGAGCATTCAGGTGTGTGTTAACACAATGCCAAGGAGGAAAGCCAACAGCCATGGTCTTAGCGAAGCACTTGTTGCTGCCTATCAATCTGGGAAGGGATATAAGGCCATTTCCAAACAATTTGAAATCCATCACTGTACAGGCAGAAAGATTATTCACAAGTGGAAAACATTTAAGACAGCTGCCAATCATCCCAGGGGTAGATGTCCCAACAAATTCACCCCAAGGTCAGACTGTGCAGAGAAAAAGCAAAACTCAAGATCACAGACTCTACAGGCCTCAATTGACATGCTACATGTCAAAGTTCATGACAGTGTAATTAGAAAAAGACATGTATGGCTTGTTTGGAAGGGCTGTTCTCTCTGAAAAGAACATGACAGCAAGCTGCATCCAAACAAACCACAAGACTTCTGGAACAATGTCTTTGGACAGATGAGATTAAAGTGAAGACGTTTGGCCATAATGCACAGCACCACGTCTTGCGGAAGCCAAACACAGCATATCCGCACAAACACCTCATACCAACTGTCAAGCACTGTGGTGGAGGGGTGATGATTTGGGCTTATTTTGCAGCCTTCAGGACCTGGGAACGAAGATCGTTGGGGTCCTTAGGATCTGGGAACCTTGCAGTCATTGAATCAACCATGAACTGTGTATAGCAAAGTGTTGTAGAGTCAAATGTGAGGCCATCTGTCTGACGGCTAAAGCTCGGCTGAAATTGAGTCATGCAACAGGACAATGATCCCAAGCACACCAGCAAATGTACCACAGAATGGCTGTTCCTCCAGAATAATGTGAGATAATTTCTTTCTTTCTTTCTTTCTTTCTTTCTTTCTTTCCATATGTATGGAAACCCTCAAATTTCCAATTCTGGAAAAAAATGTAAGTAAGGACAAGCATTATATATATATATATATCTTTATATCTTTCCATATATATATATATATATATGATGCTTGTCCTTACTTACATTTTTTTCCAGGTCCCCAATTGGATAACCTCAATTTTATGAAAATCTGTGAACACAAAAAAGTAAACAAAAGGTGGTTGGTTATTTACGGTTAAGGTTAGGGCTGGGTTGGGGTTAAGGGTGTCATGATTGGGATTAGAGTTTTTCCCATTTTTTTCTATCCTGAGGATTGCCCTGTGATGGGTTGGTGCCCCATGCTGGTATATTCCCTACCTTGTGCCCATAGCTTCTGGGATAGGCTCTGGACTCCTGTGACCCTGAGTAGGACTAGTGGTCACAGAAAATGAATGGATGGATGGATGGCAATTACTGAGGACTTCCTGTATTGTCCTAGAGGAATCCAGCATTAGAGAGGGATGAGCAGAGAGGAATGTAACTCAGTCATGCCAGTGATTGTTCTGCTGTTGGCTGACTGTTCTGACTTTCCCCGGACTGACACCCTGGGCTGTAATGGAGATCATCATCTGGATGACCGAGACATGATCACTGTAGTACAGAGTGCTCCCAGAGCTCCCCACGCTCTCTCCCCGCGCTCTCTCCCCGCGCTCTCTCCCCGCGCTCTCTCCCCGCGCTCTCTCCCCGCGCTCTCTCCCCACGCTCTCTCCCCGCGCTCTCTCCCCGCGCTCTCTCCCCACGCTCTGCTGGGGGACGTGCTCCCTTCCGCAGAATCAGACAGCTGTGCTGCGGACCCGAGCTCTGCCTGACTCTCACATTCCTGTTTGCTTCTCTGCACAGCTGAGGACTAGTTAATGAGTGAAATGTTACAGATTCCACAGACTCCCCTCATCGCTGTAGAATTTGTCCACCACGCCTCCATTCATGAGTATATTCTACACTGGAACTCACTGCAACAAAACTAAAGGAAAATACAGAGATAATGGAAAGAAAATAAGAAAAAAAGCAAACAAGCAAAAAAACACAAGCGGGGAAAAACCAACAAGCAATGTAACTATTTATATGAAATGTTCAAAATGTTTTTCATGCTGCCCATAATCTGTTAATTTATCCATCCATCCATTTTCTGTAAATACTTGTCCTACTCTGGGTCTGGAGCCTATTCTGGAGGCTACAGGTGTAAGGCAGGGAACAACACTAGATGGGGACCAGCCAGTCACAGGACACAAGCACAGGCAATTTAGTAACTCCAATTAATCAGTAGTTCAGGAGTACTTGAACCGAATCGCTATGTGGAGAGAACGTGGCGAGAACTCCACACACGCAGCCATGGTGGAGACTTGAAGCCTAGTCCTAGAGGTGTAAGGCAACAGTACTAACCGTTTAGGAAGAATCTTAAATGCAGACACAGGAGTCCAGCTTCTGCAGTTCAGTTGCATGGTAACGCACCCTCTAGGTTCATAACCTATGAGTGGGCTGTGTAGACATAACAGTCCAGAGAGGAATGTGGACTCTAGTTAGCCGTTACTTGGCCTTACTGAGTGTGAAACGTTAAACTCGACACAGCAGATTGTGTACGCAGCTCAAATAGCATGAAGGAGTCAGTGTTCTACAACGTCATGTCAGTGTATCAAAACAACACGGTCTACGTGACATTGGGTAAGTGTCTACTCAGAAACACCCCCAAATTCCTGGTGTTTGTATACCGTTCCTCCCCAAAAAAACATTCCCCTCCCCCCCTTTCATCCATATTAGCGGCAAAAATGAAAGATTGATTAGCCATCAGCAATAAAATGTGTGGGCATCTGAATAACCCTGCTAATGCACAAAGTCTGTGACACCTTTAGCAAGCAGAGCCAAGAATTCCGAATTTGGAGGCTCGACAAGGCGTTAAAGGCAAAGTTCATCTGCAGGCCAGTGAAGCAGCCTCAGAGATAACACTGGCAGACATGCACAGACCTGCATTAGCTGGCTGGCGGACATGGATGACGGAGTGAATGACGAGAACGGAGAGAGAGGGAGAGACAGACAGACAGTGTGACTGAGAGAGAGAGAGAGGGAGAGACAGACAGACAGTGTGACTGAGAGAGAGAGAGAGGGAGAGACAGACAGAGAGGGAGACAGGCAGAGAGATAGAGGGCCCTGTCGTTGGAGCCAAACCCAGGGGCACTGGAGGGGCATGGGTACCCTGCCAGGTTCCGGGGGGCCGGCATATGCCAGGGACTCTTGAATGCATCATATGTAAAATTGGACAGGGAGCCCAAGGTGACATTTCTTCAGCCACGCTGCTGGCCGTAGCCCCTGCAGATACCAGGGCGGCGTCTCCAGATGTGACAGTCATCCATGTGGAAGTGGCATGCATCAGAAGATGGACAGAGCACATTGCCGGACCATCCTCCATACCTCCAGGATTAGTCTTACACAGCGATGGAGCTTTTGACTTCAACTTTTTCAATAAACCACATCATTAAAAATAAGAGATCGGTGAAATCTAGAAGTATCAGTAACACATATACACTGATGTGCATAAACCACTGTTTTTGGACCATTGATTTTAGTGCCTTTACTAATAATTCATGGTATGTGAGTGTGTAGACTGTGACTTAAAGAACTGTAAAAGGAATGTAATTTGTGCACTCATTTAAAGATGCATTCTGTGTTATTCTGATTTAGACAGTTGTCCCGGCTTACTACTTGGGGCATAATCTCTCTGAGTGAGTCACAGATGCAGGAACATTTCACAATAAGGTAGCATATCTTGTCATCTGCCCTAGCCACATGTGGTCCAGGACGCTTAATGTCCGTGACTGGTTTGCCGGTGTCCTATCCAGCAGATTTCCATCTACATAGTTACAGATGGGGAACATTCCTTCACACTGCCTGGTACTGACATAAATCCTCCAGTTCTGGGCTTTTGCTTGACCGGGTTGCTGGCTGGGACACGGCTGTGTCAGGTTGATTGATGGAGGCTCGCGCAGAGGAGGAGGTGATGGTGGCAGAGTGAAGTCAGCACATGGGCACATGGACTGGAGAAGCTCACACACATGAACATAGGGAATGACATGCAGGGCCGCTTTTCAGTGCAGTAATATTTACAGGCTCTCGTAGCTGATAGGGAAATTTGAACAAAGTCAATGTCCTTTATGATGTATGTTGTAGGACGTTGGATGCAGAGTTTGTCATTTAAAACACATAGTTTGATTTATTGATTTGCTTGCTTGGTAAATATGAGGCATCTTTAACAATATGTAAGAATCCTTCTGTTTCTGTAGAAAAACAGTATTAGGTTAAATAATTGATCATTCCCCACAAAAGGACTATAAAACTGATTTTTAATACTCAGCTGTGGACGTTATTTGTGTAAAACAACTAGGCTGTGTCTTATGAGGCCCCATTTATTTATGTACTTGGGGGCTATCCAGCACATTTGTTCCATAGTTTGTACTAACAAATAGTTGTAAAATGGGCTGATTCTTTCAAGAATGTAAAAACTTTTCGGGGGAAATGAGGATTTCTAAAAGTGAAATGAATACTGAATATTTATTAACCTCTGAAGCAAGTGTCCTATCAGGGCCCAGGTGCGTGAAGTGAGCACCCAGCTGCAGGATGGTCAACAAGCGGCCAATTGGCCAACACTGCGTGGCTGGCTGATGCTCCTTATAAACAAAAACAACCACACAGGCCACAGTGACTCTAAGAGACCAGCAGGCATGATTCATCTTAGCCAGGGATGCTGAATGCAGAGACTGTCATTTACAACACATAGTTAGATTTATTGATTTGCTTTTGATTTATTAAAGAAACTATGAGGCATCCTTAACAATATGTTGGAATCCGATCTGATAGCTATTAACTAGGCCAAAGAATCATTGCAGGTGATGTCAGACAGTCTGAAAATTCTGAGAATGCTAAACACAAATGTAATTAATAATCCAGCAGAATATGAGTCAATACATGTATGAGTCAATATATGTAACATTGAAACAACCGAGTCTGATCGAAAAATCAGATGTATAGCTGATGTATCATGATTACCCATGCAGCACTTAAATACGGAGAATGATCCAAATGAGAATATCACAATTCATCAGGGAAAAGATTAAGTAACCACGGAAAAGATTATTGTTTTGGGAGCTGCAAAACTGAATACAGATATGAAGATCTGTTAACTAAACAGTACTGCTGTTTCATGTTATTTTTAGAAGGAAAGAGTTTCTTCTTTTTAATTACAGCAGAAGAAATCTGGCAGGTTTACTGTGAAGGAAATGCTTTCAGTGAAGGTTCATGTTCGCGTCATTCTAAGACTTTCATTGACTCTGCTGTAAGTTATGAAACAGTTTCCACATGGGGACAGGCACATGTCTGTTCCAGGCCGTTTCCGGAAACCCAGGAGGATTCCTGCTTCCGCGCCATCCGCCTCCCCGCGGGCAGAGGTGCTAATCCACAGCTCCAAGAAGAAGCTCCATCTGCAGAGTGCGGCCAGCCGCTCCAGATGTTACTTCACTCTGCACCTGCTCCATGAGCTGGCTGTCTGGGAACAGGGCAGGGAACACACACACACACACACATTCCCTACATCATAGCTCTCACTTAGGATCTTCCTGCACACATTCTTCAAAAATCCCCTTTGCTAGATCAAACTGGTGCTTTCCAAGCAAATGGCTCAAATGAAAAACATCCTTGCTTCCTTGGCACTGGTTTGTCTGGATGACTGAAGCGCTTCAACTCACACATGGCTTCGCTGTTCACCTGCAGATAGCACTATGTTCTTAATCTTCCCGACCTATCGATTCTCTGCTTGGCTCTGTGTGGTGGCTCTCCCGGACAGCTGGTTTTTAGCCCCTGTAAAAAGTACGTGATTCAGGTTCACCGATCCTTCTAAACTGCCCTTAGTGGGCATCTTATGAGGAAACGACTTCCTGCTTATGGTGGCCCTTTGGCTGCAGCTCGCCAAGACAAGCAAAGAATAGGAATTTATGGGAAAGGTTCATATGCTCATTTCCCTACATGGAAATCCCATCTGCATATGGGTACTTTCTTAAATTTTAATGCACATTCTTCGATCCCGAGGAAACGGACGGAAATCAGGAAGAACAATAATGTGCTGCTCACGCCTGGGATAATCCACGGGGCCCCGCCATTGTTCGGGTGTGAGAATTTCAGCGTGCCACTTTCTGTCTGCATTCCCACAGGATGACGAAGCGAGGATCCCAGCATTACTTGGCAAGGCGCATTGCCGGGCACTGGCGCAGTGTGATAGCCGAAGCAGATGCCACCAACTCGCATTGGCTCTTGCCTCATTCTCTGGGATTCTTGCCCTTTTCATCTAGTCGGAGATGGAGAGATCTGTGAGACTTGGCAAGCATGGCTGATAATTGTTGTGTTTGGCAGTTTTTTTTGAGCGGTACCAGTGAAACCTGAGCCAATGTGCTTAGAACTTTCTGACATTATAGGTTATCAGGTTTTGAGGCTCGCAAGTCATTCATTTGGGAGTGTAAATAGTAAACAAATGCAAATACACTGATATCCCTCAGAAAGCACCAGCCACTTCCTAAGGCTACCTAATTAACAAGCAGTGTCAATGTCATCAAAAGAAATTCATGATACTGTCACCACAAGAGGTAGCTGGTGCCCCTGAGGTTGTAGTCATCAGTTCTACAGGCCAAATGAAAAACCATATTGCTCCACAGGATGTGTGCCTGGATGTTGAAGGGAAACCCGAGATGAACTTATTTCACTATTTCGGTGGGGTGCACAATTTGATATCACATAGTACTGCCCAGAGATTATAAAGCCCCAAAGTACACTTACAACGTATCAGGGAACATCCACCCCACTGCTTTCACTACATTAATAAACATAGCTGTTTATCTGACAGCAGAAAGCTGTGACCTTGACGTGACGCTGTAGCTTTGCAGTGGCAGCCACTCACTCGGGTGTTAATGCAGAGAAAAATAAATGGAAATCATGATTACAAACAGAGATTTGTCTGATTGTCTGAGTTTATAAAATTTGTTTTCGTCCAGTTATGCAACCATAGAAGTAACGAGGTTATTTTGAAACAGCGACTTGTTGGACCGAGATGCAAATATGTTGTATGAGAGATGGCGAAATTTTCTCAGTAACAATATTCTGCTTGCTGTAAATAGATGTTTTTAATTTCCACGTGGTGATGGCAGATATTTAGGCCATTCCAGAAATGTTACATAAACAACACATTTTAAGGCATCGTATAAAGCCACATTGTAGCCTGGAAGAGCATGTTCAAATGTTCTCAAAAACAGCAAATGCAAAAATTTAGTGTACTGAAACAGTAACATAAATCTTTAATACCGCTCACCAGGGGCAGTATATTTTCCTCTTTTTTATTTCTTAAAATTTGAGGTTAGGTAAAGAATTATTAACTCATGCTCGAGAAAAATGGCATTGTACAGACTACCGAGTTTCCTCATGCCATGGAGCATGGAAGTGTTACCTACCTCCCTATTAGAAGCAGGAAATGCCTAGAAATGGTCTTATAAAGTTACATTTATTAATTTATAATACAATTCATTATTAATGAAAGACTGACTGATCCTTCAGTACTTTATGTAAAGAAAATTAGTGAAATGCAGTTTTCTTTTGGGCAAATAAGAAAAGTGCTAAATAAAAAGGAAATGGTGAAAAACACATGGGACATTCTCTATGCGCCTGGGACATATGACGCACATCCTGGCATTTCATTACAGTGCAGTGAGGTCAGAATATGCGGCGTGCTGATATTATACCATCCATCCATCCATTTTCCAAGCCGCTTTTTCCCCATCGGGGGCGCGGGGGGTCCGGAGCCCATCCCGCAAGCTACGGGCACGTGATATTATACCAGAACCACTATACCAAGGTAGCGGCATAAATTAAAATACCTTATATACACGATAATCCTTTTGATGATGACCAATAATAATCCTAGTGATAATGACCAAAAAGTAATTGTTTAATTTGATTAAGTGCAACACAGGAAACTCTGAAATATAAATATATAAAAAGGAATAAGAGACAGATTTATATCTGTCAATCTGATATTTGACATTTGACTGTTCTTTGAAATACACAAAGTACGCTTTTAATACAAAACTTCATTTACAACACTGTAATGAAACATCAGTATTCCATAATAAAAACATCACAAAACCATTAAAAAGTTACGAACTGCAAATGTCAAGGTAAAATCTTAATTCACTGTGCAAAAACTTATCTGAGAAATGTCATCTTTACAACAGCCAAATTAGTGCTTTCAAAAAATGTATACAGTATATATAAACAACATTTTAAGAGCTAAGTGACCTTAGTGCACTTTTGGCAATAGATTTCTGGTCCCTGCTATTTGTACTCTAAAAGCAGCAGAACATTTTTGCATTATACAGAAAAAAACCCTTTAATTCTGCTTTACTTTACTTTTACTGACTTTACAGATCCAGAAGAACAGCATTATACCGGTCAGTGTTTGCATGCTAACACTGCATAAACTATTGTAGTGCAAACCACAAGACATTGTCTGATTGCCAGATGTGCACGTCCTCTGGCATGAAGCCACGCCCACTCTGCAGGCTGGGGTCACGCGTCAGAGATACAGTTCTGGATCTTGTCCATCCACTGCTGGGCACTCTGAGCGTCCGAAGCACAGAAGTTGTAGGTCCGCTTGGTTGTCTTCAACTGGAACGACAGCGCCAGATTAATGAGAGCTGCTCAATACTGCGGACATGTGCATTTTCACCCCGCTTAATGTCTTAAGTACCCTGTGACCCGCATGAGGCTGTGGGAGGCGTGGGGTGCCGACTCACATCAAAGAAGGCCTTCTCACTGATGTGTTTGGGTGCTCCGATAGTGGGAGTAGCTAGCATGACAGACTCCACCTCTGCCAGGTCAATGTAGCCCCTGCAGCTGGTGTCCTCACCCGTGTCGTAGTATCTCATCTGAAGCCAGGAGCAAAGTGAGCCACACCAGACTAAACAGGAAGCACAACACGGCCGACCCGCTGGCAGGCTCACCTGGTGTTTTGTAACGTCGAGAACGAACCACCGGGGTTTCCAGCCTTTCAGCAAAGCTCCGCGTTTGAACAGGATACCTTCAAATGAGCTGAAATAATCAACAATCAATGAAATAATCAAGATTGAACGGCCGAGACGATGGATGCCAATGTGTGCTGGGGTGTCCAGAGTCCTCACCGGTTCTCGTCGTTCTTGGGAGCAAACTGGTTATAGAGAGTGGCGGCCCTGCGGCTGAGCCCGTTGGAGGCGGCCGGGCTGCTCTCCTTAGCCAGGCTGCTGTCCGGCAGGTACAGCATGGAGTGCCTCTGGGCGGCCATCAGGCCCGAGGTAGGGATCAGGCCAGAGACGGCCAAGTTCTGCTTGTGTAGCTGCAACATGAAAGAGCACATTTATGCATGCAACACAGACAAGGCTTCCTTCCCGTCTCCTTGTAACAATATAACGTTAAGGGAGAAAAGGGAAGGATTTTGTCTTTAGAAAAGCATAGGGACACTGCCCAAGAGGTCATGAAGAGAGGAGGCTCTTGTATATTAATTAAAGGCAGCACTTCTTGTTAGAGATCAGACATTTGGAATGATAAATTATTTATACAAGGGTTTGGGGATTCCTTTGCTGGGCAGAAACAAAAACATATTCATAAACAGACACTACGAATCATAACACTCTACCAAGGTAGCGGCTGTTTCTAATTTGTAGCAGATTCTTTGGAGCCCCATGAGTTATCCACAGATTGGGCAGCAGATTATGCTTAAATGAATCCATACTCACACTACTCTCTTGCTTCAGGTCCTCCTTGATATTGGCCTTCATCTTTTCCAATGTAGCCTGCCACCGCTCAGGGGTCTGGCCAAGCTCCACCTCCAGCTTCTCTATGTCCTAAAATTCATACATCACCAATCACAGAAAGAAGTGAATACATTTCTGCAGGGAACCTGAACAATTCTTTTCTATGTAAGTCTAGGCCAGGGGTGGGCAATCTTATCCGCAAAGGGCCGGTGTGTATGCAGGTATTCGCTGCAACTCCATAATTAAATCACTAATTAGAGGACTGATTGGCTGACACACCTGGGTTTGAACAGCTGACCTGAGGGCTATCCCGAAAACCTGCATACACACCGGCCCCTTTGTGGAGAAGATTGCCCACCCTTGGTCTAGGCAAATAGCTGTGCTACAAGCTATTCAGGAATCCAGCCATCCAGTTTCCCAGCACTCACAGTCAGCAGCTTGCTGATAGCGTCTGGCTGTGCTTGGGCCACGTTGCTGTAGCATGGCCACACAATCCTCCGCTTGCTGCTGGTGAGAGCGTCCATGTTCTCGCCGCCTTCTGATTGGCTGGTTATCATGCGCCACTCATAGGAAGGACCCGTGGAGAGGGTCTCCTCAGTGAAGTAGTCCCACTTTCTCAGGTTGGGCATGCTGATGGAGGGCCTGATCACAGGCTGAACAGGGCAAAAAGCAGCCATGACATCACAAATGGCAGCTTCAGCATGTTATACAGACACCTGAATACAGCAACAGGCTGGAGGACAACATGGGCAAAATCCATGTACAGATCTTCTATTAGAATTTAATTTTTAGTGATTATGAGAATAATGTCATAAGGAAGCAATCTGGGCATCACCAGTGAAAGCAGACTTCAGCACAGCAATCTGTTGATTCAGAGTAATTCAGTTCATGATTTTTCCCCCATAATAGATCTTGAATTTTGATAGTAGAATTTCAATTCATGAGCTGACTTCCCCAATAAAATGTTATTTATTAGCCACACAATACATTTTATAAATATTACAGCTTTTGCCAAACATTTAAAAAAAAGTCACAAATTCCTTGGCACAATACTGCCAAAAACGCTTCTTTAATTTTAATAACTGTTTAGTCAATTCTGATTTGCTACTCAAGAACATTTTCCATTTATTCTCTTGTGGTATTTGGGAAATTTATAGTGGTTTTAGGATTGAGCTGGAAATGCTTTATAATTGTATTAGTTTATGTTTTTCTGATTTATAGTGGTTTACTAGGAACAAATTAGTAATTTTAGTTACGTAAATCAAGGGAAGGCTGTACTTCACAATGTTTATTGACTGATCATTAATTTTACATTACTCTTAATGTGGAAAAAAAGAATTACTCTTGTTTTTTATACAGAAAGAGCTGCATTTCAATAATGAATACGTCGTTCCCAAGCTGAATTTCTGCAATCAGAACACCTTAAATGCTTAGGTTCCTCCACAGAAGCCAAAGATATGCAGTGCATCTGAAGGACTTCTAGTATTATTTTGAAAAGGCTATGGCATTGGCATGGACCAGGTGAAGCATGAGGTGTGCACAGATGTGTGTGGGGGTGTCCAGCCCAGGCCCAAAAAGGCTGCCGATCAGAAGGGCGAGTCATGGTACCTCAGTCTCAGATGGGCTGTAAAGGTAGTTGAAGAACAGAGGTTCTCTCCGGTGCATCCGCCCAATGCAGTCCCAGATGCAGATACCTTTCCTGGCCTGCTTGTCACCCTTGTCCTCAAACTGTATGCCTAGTAGCAAAGTCAGTATTTACAGTGAGAACATGGAAAAAGGCCTGGGCGAGATGCTGGCTCATCGTGGTTCCCATACACGTGTAATCACTCATTAAGGGCAATTTAGATACATCAGTTACCTAACTTTGGAATGCAGTAGGAAGTCAATGTGGCACGGGGAGAACACACAAACTGCAGCCACCCATGACAAGCTCATTGGGGTGCGGAATTCAGTTCGCCAGTGTTAATCCGAAGCGAGCACGGTCTGAGGTTAGAATGTCTGAACACTAACCGTGTTCGAGGCGCTCGTATTCAGAGTCCAGCAGGAAGTTCTTGAATCGGTTGGAAGCATAGTGGTAGGCCAAGAACTTCAAGTAATGCTGATTAAACTCAAACTCTAGTACAGCCTGGTTGTGGATCTGCAGTGGGAAAAAACAGGAAACGCATAGATGGCCTTCTGAGATTTTCTCATGGCTGCGTGATGGCAGTATGGCGGAGGAGGGTTAGGTTAGGTGCACATGTTAGCCATTAAAGATGGTGAAATGGAGAAGAGAGTGCAAAGATCTGTGACATCATTATTGTCAGGGTGTGCTCTCCAGAGCAAAAGGCAACCGCTCTGTCCAAACCGTCTGCTCAGGCCAAGTGGAGGATTCTTCTCATTTTAACATTTGGGCCACCTGGCCATATTGGCAAAAACAACTGCTGTTTTTGGTATGAGGCACTTCTATTTTAGGACATTTTGAATTATTTTCTTCTGTTTACCACACTTAAAGGACGCTGACCTCTCTGGGTCACCTTGGCAACAACACTTCTACAGGGTCCTGCGTGTATAACTGTGTGTGGCTGTGAGAGCCTGGAAAGGAAGGCCCAGCCGGCATGGAGAACATAGCATCCTCGAGAGAGAGAGCGCCTTGCAGAGTACCGTCTCAGGCTGAGGACAAGCCGAGGGCCTAGAAAGCACAGGACGGGGACGATGGGCGAGGAGCTTTCCTCAAAGCACTACCTGTGGAGAAGTAAGTCTGAAACCTTCCCTGACATAGAAGACTGCGGAGAAATGACCTATCCGGCTGGCGCACTGCAAAGAGAAAGCTAAAGGGCACCCACAATGGCAGCTGAGATTTCCCCCTTTGTCTCACCCCTGGAGAGATGAGATGATGTCATTTGGGAGGTGTGTCCCACTAAGAATGGGTGATAATAGTGGGGGGTGGGGGGCAAGTCGGCCAGATGCTTGCCTGGTGCACGCAGTCCAGGAACTGCAGGAAGATGGGTGTGAAGCCACTGCCCTGGCTGCTCGGGGCCAGGTTGCTGCGCTGGCTGAACTTGTGGCCAAAGGAGAACCACTCCTTCTCCAGGAGCACCTGGAAACCGTCCAGGGTCCGGTAAAACGGGTCGCTTAGCAACTGCACTAAAGAGATGACCTGTGGCCAGAAGAGGAAACAGTACGACAGTGAACAATTCATACATTGCAGAATATTGGCCAAACTGTTGCAATGGCTAGTGTTGGGTTCCACTCTTGATGGGAACCCCAGTGTCCATGTTTAAACTAGGAGGGCAGGTAATCTACGGTCGTCTACTCTTCTCAGCTAGACCAGTAGATGGCTCTGTTACACCCCGAATACCCCGAATGTCGGCAGAAATCCCCCTTGCACTAGATGGTAAGCCAAGCTGCACGTTCTCTCTGCTCACAGCCAGTGCAGACTGCTCTTTGAAAGGAAGTCGCTCACACACCAGGATTCCACCTCTGGGCCCTCTCACAGGCTCCCAGTAGGAAGCTGAGAAATCACTGAGATACCTCGAATGAACTGTGAACACGAAGCCAATACCACACGCTTGATGTCCATCTTTGTCATCTGTTTGTTATTGCATTGCCATGACAGCGTGTCGAATATCAACGTGCGAACTGATGAAATTAGCTTTTCAATGAAAACTAACCTGAACTGGCACACAATCAGGGACACTGCTATACAGAAAAAAAAGGAATAAAACATGGCATTGTAACTAATGAGGATATCTGAGGATAAATACCGCAGACCGCAGTTGCATAACATCATTGTGTGACACACATTTGTAAATCTGCAGGCAAGATGCTGTAATTGTAACTGAATAGTACAGAAATGAGGTGAACCATGTAAGGCAGGGGTGGGCAATCTTATCAGCAAAGGGCCGGTGGGTATGCAGGTTTTTGGGATAACCCTAAGGTCAGCTGTTCAAACCCAGGTGTGAGGACTCTTCAGCCAATCAGTCCTCTAATTAGTGATCTAATTAGGGAGTTGCAGCGAAAACCCGCACACACAGCGGCCCTTTCTGGGTAAGATTCCCCACCCCTGATGTAAGGTGTCCTCCTCAAACTCTGCGCTCTGCATAACGATGTCGGTGACCTGCAGTAACCCCTTCAGGCCAAACTGCCCTGGTTTCTCAGTACCTGGGTGGTGAGGTCCCAGCCATCCTCTAGGCTGACCATGACTGAGGAGCCTGTGTCCAGCACCTCTGCCAGGATCTGGGCCAGCTGCAGGATCTTGTGAAGCTGTGAGGGTTGGGGGTGCAGAGAGATGGTTGAGGGGGCAGACAGAGGGTTGGGGGGGCAGACAGAGGGTTGGGGGGCAGACAGAGAGAGGGTATTACTTATAAAATAACTGTGTAGGACTGCTCAATTATGGCAAAGAAACTATTATTTTGGTCAATATTGAGATCACGATTACTTCATTCGACTATTCGTTGACTCTGGAAATAATGCATTCACTGAATTTCTTTCGACTCTAAGAATAAACTGGGAAACATCCAAGAAGGTGCTGGAAAGGCAAGCGCTGGATTTAAAGCACAAGACAAAGTGGGAAAGGAAATGCAGCCGCGTTCACTTTTATCTCGATTATTCTGTTCTGATATTTGCTGGAAGCCAAAATCAGAAATTAAAATGTGATTATTGCCCAGCCCTATAACTGCAGGGCGTTCAGACTACTGGGGCCAGTGGAATCTGACCTGACTTGTGAGTCACTATGTACAAAAGCTAAAAATCTATAAAGCATGACACGGCTTTACTGCCTTTGCGGTTCTCATTATTATTGTTGCCTGCAATGAAATGAACAAAGTTTGCTCCTGATCTACTGCTCGTTTGCCTTGGCAGGAATCACCCATCATTCTGCAATATAAAACCCCATTAAGGCTAAAGTAGGTAAAAGTTGTTACCACAGAGAAAAACTTTCCCATCTTAGTCTGCGTAGAGTTTAATCCCCAGGGCAAGCAACCTAAAGCTGAGACAACCTCCAGAAGGAGGATAACAAGCTATATTTCAAAGAAAACCACACACACACCATGTCTGTTTTCTTTGCAATGGCTATGGAAGCTTCCATCTGAAGTTTGTGTGTGTGTGTGTGTGTGTGTGTGTGGGGGGGGGGGGAGCACCTGCAGCATCCACTCGGACTCCTCCAGGCCTTTGAGGAAGCTGCCCCCGTCGGCGTCGGATGGCATGCAGCTGGGCACGCAGGCCCTCAGCAGCTTCTTGAAGGCGGCCTTGACTTGCCGCGTGTCGATGACGTCCACCGGCACCAGCTCACAGCTCAGGCTGCCATCCAGCTTGAGGCCCTTCCACCAGAGAGCAGACAACAGCCGTCACATTAGCAGATTTACCTGAATAAGACACAGCAGCAGGTAGCAGAGTGCTTCAATGCGAAGGCTCTTAAACAGAAGCTGCAGGCCCAAAGCCCACAGTGTTAGTGTACTCCTGAGCTCCCAGAGAGCTGGACTGTCCCACGGTACTGCTGCATAAAGCTGTACTATCTTCAAGGGCTACCAATATGGGACTACATACCTACAAGGGCGATAACATGCAGCATAAACCATTACTGATTGCATTCTTTTAGTTTGAAAACAACTCAAGAAATTAATTAAAATGCAAGTTCATCAGCTAGAGGTGGTTGATGTCTTTGGGCTGGTTTTTACTTTATGCGGATGGGGCAATATGGGGCGTTTGTGACATGATTTTCAGTATGGGTGCTGCGTGCGAGGTGGCACAGCACTCGAAAATTGGGTTCTTCCATTGCCCAAGACCAGTTCCAGTACTCAAGAACAGAAGTACAGAGGATGGTCCCAAATATAAAGGATAGATCCTCATGCATCCTCGCTGAACGAGACTAATCCCATGACTCACTGTGCCCCAAGTTCATTCTTGGAAGGCAAGTTAGCAAGATCGGTTTAGCCGAGACCACGGGTATTTGCGTTCTTGGTATTGAGATTCGCCCCAGAAGTAAGAAGGAGGGCAAAAATCTATTGGCTAATGTGTCATTTTTGCCACACCCCAAATATCAAGGATGCATCGGCTCCCCAAATGAGATCAATCCCATGATTCACTTTGCCCAAGTTTGTTCTCGGGAAGCAAGTTAGCAAGACCGAATTTTCAAAGATGACAAGTACAATCTTTGTGTTGTTGGTATTACAATGGGGAGGCTCCGGTGAGGCTGTGCTCAGTGTCACAAGCTAACCTCAATCATTCATTCGCCGGGGGATAGTAACAGATGGTCAGAATGTAGCCCGACCAAACACTGTATGTGAACACCTTCTGTACTCTCTGCGATCAGAACGACAACAAAGATTTGTAGCAGATTTAGAGAATGACTGATTGAGAAAGTCTGGAAATACTGGCATTTACATGATTGTGTACTATAGGATTACAAAGACTCCCAGATGGCTACAAACTAAAATAAAATGCACTGGTACTGCAACACCCTGTGGATATTTTTGAATCAGTGTTTATGTCAATTCAATTTGTTAAATAAACTTTTATTTTCATTTGAAATCTAGTTTAGTTTCAGCTTTTGGTGTGGATTCATTAGTTCTTGTTTTAAAGATGTAAATCGTCTTTGTTGTTAAATATTTTAGGTTTTACTAATTTAATTTCTATAGATAGATGGAAATTTGT
>JAODKL010002075.1:0-28947 GCA_026780765.1 Petrocephalus schoutedeni
TCTCAATCCAATAGAGCACCTTTGGGATGTGGTGGAACGGGAGATTCGCATCATGGATGTGCAGCTGACAAATCTGTATATATATACACACACATACAGCCAAAGTAAAAAGTATGTGAAGCCTTTACAATTATCTGGTTTTCTGCATGAATTGGTTATAAAAAGTGATCTGATCGTCATCTAAGTCACAGCTACTGATATACACAATGAGCTTAAGCCAGTAACACAAAATTAATAACTGGTTGATCCTCCTTTGGAAACAATGACCTCAAACAGGTGCTTCCTGTAATTGCAGATCAGACCTGCACATCGTTTAGGGGGGGATTTTTGCCCATTCCTCCCTGCAGAACTACCTTAACTCATCCATATTCTTTGGTTGTCTTCTGTGTATGGCTCTCTTCAAGTCATTCCAGAGCATCTCAATAGAATTGAGATCTAAGGTCTAACTGCACCACTCGAAAAGGTGTATTTTGTGCTTCTGAAACCATTGTGGATTTGCTGCAATGCTTGGGGTTATTGTCCTGTTGCATCACCCAGCCTCTTCAGAGCTTCAGTTGATGGACAAACGCCCTCACATTATCCTGCAGAATTCGTTGTTAAACTTGGGAATTAATTTTACCCTTAATGATGGCAAGCTGTCCAGGCCCTGACGCAGCAAAGCAGGCCCAAATCATGTACCCGGTACCACACTTTACTGTAGGGATGATGTTTTGATGTTGATATGTACACCAAATGAAGTTCTGCCTGTTTCTCCCAAATTTCTCCCAAATTCTCCCAAGTTCAATTTTGGTTTCATCACTCCACAAAACATTTCCCAGTACCACTGTGGAGTGTCCAAGTGCTCATTTGTAAGCCTCAGGTGTGCAGCAGTGACAGCTGTGGCTTTCATCTTGGTGTCCTGCCACGGACTCCTTTCGTGTTCAATGTTCTATGTATTGTTGAATCGTGAACAGAGATGTTAACCAGTTCTAATGACTTCTTCAAGTCCATTGCTGTCACTCTAGGATTCTTCTTTACCTCATTGCTGACTTTGCGTTGTGCTCTTGGGGACATCTTGGCAGGGTGCCCACTTCTAGGCAGAGTAGCCACAATACCAAAATGTCTCGATTTATAGACAACTTGCCTAACAGCAGACTGACGAATATCTAAAATTTTTAGATGACTTTATAACCCTTTCCAGACTAAAATTAACAATTCTTGATCGTAGCTCTTGTGCGAGGCTTGGTTCCCATCTGGATATGCTTCTTGTCAAAAGCTCAAACGCAAACTTTTCAATGTTTTTTATGTATGGCTTATGGAGGAAGAGACACCATCTAAGGCTTCAAGAAGAAAATAGACATGTTTCCCCTACAAGGGCTTGATGCCAAGACCTTAAATGTGTCCATGTGTCAACAGTCCTTAGCATTTTATGCTTAGAGGCGTTTTAGATGGCATTTCAGCCATTTTGTGATTAATCTGCCTGCCACAGCATCTAAGCTTCCTTTTTGTTGTGCTGTCAGAGGCCCAGGGGAGGGATGGCAGGAAAGGGCACATTGCAGAGCCAGGTCTTTAATATAAGGCAGGCTCAGCCATCTTCGGACAGGACACGCGGTAAAACATAAGCCACAGAAGGACAAAAATGACAAGAGAGAACATTCCTGTGAGGAATGGAAGAGCCCATTCTGCTGCTGTCATTTATAGTATGACCGCTTCAAAAAATGCAGCCTTTATTCACACAGCATAATCAGAAGCAGGTGACATGGGAGTGGATTGTCACCCCTGTCCTGTCGCACTCCCAGAAGAAAAATTCCGCCCCAATCCCATGATTGAGTTAAAAAAAATATTCGGTCCCATCCCAATCACAGAACAATTAATCTCAGTCCGATCTCGATCCTGCGGAACACCGATGATTTTAGGATTGCAAACCTAATCTAATTACCAAAGCTGATGATTTTGCACTAAGTCTAATATAACAATAAGGCCACAAATATGACTACAACCATGCAGCAACACTCTCTGCAACTGAATCCGCACTCCAGCCCTGTGATTAATAGTGAAATTGACTCCCACCCCGTGGGATTCCCGTGGGATTCCTGTGACTATTGTCCCCTGACCGTTGTTTGTTGTAATTGGTAGAACATGACAGCTCTGTCAGCTCCCTGTCCTGAGTCTGACAGCTGAAAAGGATAGACAGAGCCATTCTGCACCCCACGCTTTCCTGGCCCCACCTGGCACCAGTTTACAATAGAATTAATATATGCAATATGTGCTGATTTGCCATTTAACAAACAATTCATGACTCGAGCCATGGAGCCAGCTCTATATTATTGCAAAGTTTGACTCATGGTGTGCGAATAAGAGGTGTGCTTCAGGGAAGATGAGTGACCTGGCAGCCAGTGGTTTTGTAAATTTAGAACCTGGATTAGACAGCATATTGACTAAGTGCTCTCTCCTCCACCGCTGGTAATAACAAAGAGAAAATTAGCACTCCCAGACACTTCTGTGCTGGATTTAATTGACCTTGGGGATCCTGTTATCAGCTGTTGTAAGCAATCTGTTCAGTTTGTAATCCTGGAATTTAGCTTTGATTTAATTATTTAGAATTTAGAATGCATCAAAACCAATGTTTTAGATATTACTGCAGATGCAGGGGTGTCAAAATAGGGGGGACATGCACCAAATAATAATTAAGAGCAGAGCATGTTTCTTTTCTTTTTATTTTATGTAACTAACAGAAATTGTAGTCATTTTATCATTATCATTATCAAATGATAAAAAATCATTTTATCATATGGAGCAGTTATTTTTTTTTTTGCTTTGGTTTAGTGCACCCTAATTTGTGTATGAAATCTGTATTGTTCAAAAATGATTTTAAAATTTCTCACACAGTGTCCTTTCAGAATGTGACTATTGTATGTGTGCCAATTGCAATCATGCCCCAATTCAAATGAATTCAATTCAAATGTATTCTGTCACCCCCCAATGTCTCCTTCTCCTTCCAATGCCACTGCAGACATAACATTACTAATTAGAATAATTTAACTCTAATATGTGTTCTCATTTTATGTATGAAGTACTAATTATTACCAATAGAAAGGATTAATTCTTTGCCTTATGTATGGTCATAATCATTGTGGCCTCTTGTTGGAAGATGTTTCCACAACAGGTTGGCTAGACAGTAACCACAGACAGGAACAAAACTGAAACACATTTGCTAATAATTAATCTGATAACGACTCAGCAATAAAATGAAATAAAGTGAGTTAAAATAAGTGCATCAGATGTTCTCCTCCTTTTCTCCAACTGATCCAGTATGCTGTCAGTGTAAATGCTTATATCGATAATGTAACCTTTATACCATTGACATGTTGGCATTGTTTCTGCTAGATGCAGTACTGCCAGCTTTTACCTGAAAACAAGTTTGAATGTGTGGATTTATTTTATATAAATATACATTTACTGTTTCGCAAAGAGTGACATAATTATTATCTCATCATTTGTCTTTTCATTGCAATTCATATAATACTTAAACAATACATTTGGATTTTGTGGAAATAACATTTTCTGCAATAGTGGAATGACATATGTAAATTATGACTGATATATTGGCAGTCTATTGCATAATTTACTTAACATCATAGGTGACTTACAGCAAAGCTTTTTATTATTTTGTATCTGCCAAATAAACAGGGTACATGTAATTAGGGTAAATCTAACTGTAATTCTGATCCTACTTACATCGTCCACAATGGCTGCAAACAATAGGCCATAAAAACAAAAAGTTGATCTAGTTCCAGGTCACAATAGCACAATTTGTCACAATTATCAAAATGATTATTAATGCAGCACAGAAATTAAGTCATGTATCCTGTGTGCAATTTTATGAGTGTGATCTGCAGTGGGTTGGTGCCCCATAGTTCCTTGCCTAGTGCCCTTAGCCTTCAGGGTAAACTCTGTGACCGGTCCTGAAAATTGATGTTTTATATATAAGAGAGAGCCTATGAAACCCTAGTTGCATACCCCTGCTGTGGAGGGTTTTTTACATCTCCCCCTTTTCACAGGTGGGGGGAGGCAGATGGGGGTTGAACAATGCTCTACCTAATTGATGCCATTAGCTATAGAAAGCTGATAATTTGGGGAATGGATAAATTGAGTCAGTACAAACTTAATTATTTCAAAGTGTACATTTTATTTGCATGAAACCAATCAGGCTCTAATTAGGCTGTCTTAGAAGCTGTTATTTGTGGGAATCAATCAAATTGCAATCTTTGATGGCTTTTTGTTCATCAGCCCTCTCTGTTAATCACTTAATTTTCATATTTAAAAGAACTATATTTACATATTGTGATAGCGAAATTTTAAGAGAGTTGAAGAAATGTTGAAGAACCACTATTACTCAAATCATTAATTTGTGTATAGTTCAGTACCTCTGTGTGTACAGTATATCCTTTTCCCTCAAAGATTTTAACAGTAAACTGCTAAAAAACAGCCTTTAAGGCAAATACCTATTTATTTCCCCGTATTTTTCATTGCATTTTATATTAAAATGACATTACAGTTTTATTGTGCTGGTTGAGGGGGCACAAATAATATAGTAGTATACTCTTACTTAATGCATTAATTAACCAGAAACTATGTGTTGTGGTAAGTACTGATCCCATGTTCATTAATCATTAATCATTCATTACAGTTCATGTACTTCAAGCAGTTATTATATTTGTTCATGATTTGTACTTCAATAGTAACTGGGTTATTAAATTACTTGTGTCCCCTCAAGTAAAGCTTTACCATTGCATTCACCATAGGCAACAGAGGGACTGGGTATTTGTCCTGCTGCCCCATTGGGACTCAAGACTATGCCATTGAGCTGGAGGAGGGGGCTGTCTGGCCCAAGGCTCACACCTATGCGCTGTCCCGACCTGAGGAGGAAGCAATGGAGATGTATGTCTGGGAGGCCCTCAGTCAAGGTATTATCCTGCTATTTACCTCCCCAGTGTCTTCCAGCTTCTTCTTCGTGAAGAAAAAGTAGGGAGGGCTTCAGCCTTTCATTGATTACCGGGAACTCAATGCCATCATGAGGAAGCGACGGGAGGTATTACCCTTCATCCCCTTTACATCGGGTCTTCTCCCCTCTACTTCCAACATATTCACGGGGTTCTCCAATGACTCCGGGAAAACCACCTGTTTGTGAAGGGAGACAAGTATGAGTTCCAAAGGCCCACCATAAAATTCCTGGGGTACCGACTCCATCCTGAAGGGGTGGGGACTACGAGTCGGTAAGGGCAGTCCGGGACTGGCCCCAGCCCCGCACCACCAAGGAACTTCAATGGTTCCTTGGATTTGCTAACTTTTACAGGTGCTTCAGCTGAGGGTTCAGCTCCGTGGTCCCACCTAGCTCTGGACTTCATCACGGACCAGGACTCTGTGATACTTACGGTGGTGGACCAGTTCTCCCACATGTGTCAGTGGGTACCGCTTCCCAAGCTCCCCACTGCAAGCAAGTTTGTTAAGGTGCTGCTGAGCTGGGTGTTCTGATTCACTGGGTTTCCTGAAGATCTCGTCTCTGACCGCGGGTCCGAGTTTGCTGCCCGAGTCTTCCGTGCATTCTGCTCCCACCTAGGTATCTCCCTCAGCCAGTCATCTAAGGGGGCATGCTGGGATCTCACCAGGGCCAGGAAATGAACACAAAGGGTAAGCACAAGGGAGACAGATGCACGGGGCCAGGAATAGGGAAGGAGGCCCCAAGTATGGGGCACAATCCCAGGCCCTTTCCGGGTCTTGAGGCACTAGGGAAGCCCAGGGGGGAAACCGTGGCCGGAAGACCCGCAGGGGCTGGGGACCCTGCAGGAGAGGGGCGAGGAGGCCCTTCCAAGCTGGAGGGGTCAGTGCCCGACGATGGCACCAGGGCCGGGGAACCTGTAGGACAAGGACAGAGACAGTGGCCAGAACAGGGAAGTGCCTGCAGGACCAGTGACGTATGGTGCCCCAGGGACAGTCGGGTTGGGGGGCATCACTGGAACGGCCGGGTGAGGCACAGAGCGTGATGAGGGACTTGGAGGGCGAGAGTGGGGAAGGGGACCACCACAGAAACAGGGACAAAATTGTCTGCGGCGGGTGATGTGCCCTCGTCTCCCCATCCAGGAGACGGAAACCCGGCCGGCCCCCTTCTTGGGCCTCCTGTGACACAGCAGGACCAGGGTGGTGCATGTTCAGGTCAGGAGTCAGGGTCATCTGCTTTCCGTCATCTGGAAGGTCCCCATCCGGACCCTTCACCTCAGGGCAAGAGGTCTGCAGAAGATCAGGCCCTAGCCAGGAGGTCTGTATAGGGTCAGGTGGGGTGGCAGCGGCAATGGGCAAGCAGGTCCCAAAGCAGGCCAGCGAGCTGGACAGGGCCGGCGGGGTGAAGGCTGCAGACGAGCAGGTAGGCGACGGCGATGAGGCAGACTTCTCCCCGGGCCCAGGCGAGGAGTCAGTCAACAAGGAAGACTCAGGTGAGAAGCATTGTATTCCTCAGTCAGACTGCCCCTGGGCCGGGCGCGGCGTTCCCATCATCTGGACTGGACGGTGGCGTGGTGGCGCCATCACCTGGACCGGACGGGGGCATGGCGAAACACCATCACCTAGACCTGACGGGGGCACGGAGGCACTATCGCCTGGACTGGACAGGGGCACAGCAAGCACCTTCGGAGGGCGATCTCCCCAAAGGCGAAGTAGATCCCTGAGGGTTGCCTTTATCGGCTCCAACTCCAGGGCGGCGCTCCAGAGGGATGGGGCCAGCTTGGCCAGCAGCACGGGCGGGGCATGACATAGAGAAATTAGAAAACATTTAAATCAATGTAATCATGATTCCCCTAACTACTAGAAGAGTTCACATCATCGTGCATTCTACTTTCTGATGAATAACCATCATGTATGGAGTAATTTACTTTAGGTATTAATTAATACAAATTGTACTATATATAAACCTCCAGGTTACTATGTCGTATTTGGTATCAAATTGATGGACGAATTCTACTAGATATGAATCTAATTGTCATGACCAGCCCTGACCTTATCTTCTGTTTGTTCCTTGATTAGCTCCGTTTGTTTTTCTCAGTCTCGTGATCCCTGTCGGTCATTGTGTGTACTGCCCATCGTGTTGTTTTCCTTCCATTTCCCTACCTGCAAATAAATGACCCTTGAGGGGTTTTGCACGACAGCCTGCATCCTGGGTCGTTCCTCCCCTTTGCGACATGACAGAATGCGACAGACCCTGACAAATAGCGACCCCAGAGCTGTCATAGCGCCATTCCCATGGCATACACACAGTTGGATATGCCGCCATTGGACGCTGCATCGCCTGCCGACGTGCCACAACCAGGTGCCGCCTTGCCCGCCGGTTCTCCAACCGTCGGAGACGAAGACAGAGGGAACCAGCTGATACTGCCACGCCTAGCCCGGGCAATGTTGCCATGCCCTGCATCCTTCCGCCTAGTGTTCCAGCTCTGTTCTGCCTGCTGCCAGCGATTGCTCTCCCACTTCAGAGTCTTCAGGTCCTGATTGGTGCAGCTTGTAGAACCGGGTATGTGGACCTGCTCCGTGACCCCTAGCTGAAGGATGGTCCTAATTTGACGTATGGACTCCACCAGCTGGGGGACTGGCTAATGGATGTTGCCCTGGGAGCCAAGGCGGAGAAGATTGAGGAGATCGAGGGCTTCTTATTGGTCATGGAGGAATATTTGCGGGATTCCGAGAGCGGGGCTCACCGCGTGCTACCGCCAGCCTGTCCAGGTGATGTCGCCACCCCACAAGCTCCAGTTTCAGTGCTCGGTGTCCCTACTCCACCTAGCGCCTCGCTCTCAGAGTGCCGTCTACGCCCACCTCGTTGCCTGCCTCCTCACCTGGGTCATCGCCCGACCCAGAAGAGGTGTTTGCTACCGCTGCTGCTACTACTGCGCCCTGTTTGCCTGCAGAGGTCCCTGCCTCGTCCTGTTCACCTGCAGAGGTCCCTGCCTCGCCCTGTTCGCCTGCAGAGGTCCCTGCCACTCCCTGTTCACCTGGTGTCCCTGCTCAGCCCCACACTTCGCCTCCCTGTCTGCCTGGTGTCCCTACTCTGCCCTGCACTTCACCTCCCTGTTCGCCTGGTGTCCCCGCCAAGCCCTGGACGATCCCAGAGGTCCCGTCCGCGCCCAGTGCGCTGCCAGGAATGCCTCATCGTTGCCTGCCATACACCTCGCCGCGCACCTTGACTGGTCCCGCCTCGTCGCCTGGCTCCTCACCGGGCTGCTTGCCTGAGTCTGACTCGTCGGCATGCTCCTCGCCGGAGTTGGCCTCGCCGCCCGGTTCCTCGCCCTGCTCCTCAGCTGGGCCCTCCTCGTCGCCCGGCTCCTCGCCTGGGTCCTCCTTGTCGTCAGGCTCCTTGTCTGGGCCCTCCCCATCGCCCAGCTCCTCGCCGGGGCCCGCCACGGCTAGTAAGTCCCAAGCTCGTCATAAAGTATCGTGAGAATCTCTCTATGGCCGTCTGCAGTTTTACTACAGGGTTAATACATTACCTGGTGAAGGACGAACATTCTAACTCAGGTTAACTAGTGATATGGAAATTAATGAATTCAATTCATATTTTGGAGCTGAATCTTCCAGAAATTTTCTGATTGGGACTTCTATAATACATTTTGGTGAAGAAACAACTATCTGAGCTTAATTAATGAATTAATGATAATTAATTAATTAATTAATTAAATAACTAATTAAATAAATAAGTAAATAAATAAATAATGATACCCTACATACAGTTTTCATAAGAATTATAAGCATTGTTTGTATAAATTGGTTGTATAAATAAAATATATATAAAAGGCTGTGTTCAATATTAATTGCGATAGATCGCCCCAATAACTAACAAAATGTTTTGTACATCCTCCATTGTTTTGTGATGGTGGTGTACTTTTGTTTAAAATTATGTGCGTAACCTATGAATTTTGTATCTCCCCTGCTTATTTAGCATAAAAGTCCCAGTTGGGCAGAGTGAAAGCTCCACCCAAAAGCTACACAAGCTATAAAAATTCATGGTCAAGAAAGCCCAGGATCCTGGATGTGAAAGCACCGCTTGACTTTACAAAGACTGTTGATTGGTGGTATTGTTTTTGTTTAAATGACCCTTTAAAGAAGCTTCCCTACAGTATGTTGTTGCAATCAATACCCTTGGACAATAATATTACAAAATGTCATACCCCACGTCCCCTTCATATGATACCAGTGACAGTTATTCTGCTGTGGTGCCAAAGAATAAGTAATCCTTCAGTGCTCCTGCTCTCACTCGCATTCTGGAGTGAGAGCTTAGCTGACTATTGTCCTTTTGTTCTCTCCACAGGTCGCTGTATCCTTCGTTCCAGTCACAGCACAGTGATTATCAAGTTGTATCAACATGCTTATAATACAGAGAGGCTTGAAGCTTGAAAGGTGGCATGCACTGATACAGCGCTTTGCCGCACACCGCCGCGCGACAAACCACCTCATGGATGAGAATCTGAGTCCAGCCATGCAGCAGGTGATGCCTCAGCACCACACTAGTTAGAATGGATTTGAACAGTGTGAAGTTTTTCCCAGTGGCTGGAGTGCCAATCTTGCCACCAACCCACAATTTTTCCTTAAAGTTGGAGGACCTGCTTGCAGGGCTGGATGTATGTTAAAGTCATACCCAGGACAGTGTAATCAGTGTGATCGCAGGATCACTTCTAGCGTTCACAGGATTCTACCCTGCAACCTTCCAATTGCTGGCACAAATCCATAGCCTCAGAGCCACCACTCCATATAATACACTCCTATAATACAATAGCCACCATAATTTATGGGTAAGAAATTTAAACATTTGGGCTGTGAAGTATGTTTTTTTCAGTTGATGTCACAGTTGTGTCCCCACAGTACTCACGGGCAACAAGCATGTACAAATTTACAGGACTGAGAAATGAGATTACTTTTAGGGAATTTTACTGTATTTGGGTAAATCTATAGGTTTGTTCAAAAATTCAGCATGCAATCTTAAAAAATACACCTCTGTATTTTATCTTAAAAATTGACATTTATTAATATTTTGTCAGTCCCTGGATTGTTTGTTTCCCTCCTCCTTTGACATTTAGCATTAATCAAAGTCCTCTGTCCCATTTTCATCCATACTACAAACCATGGTGTTGCTAGCAGTCATTTCTAACAAAAATAGAGCATATTTGGGTATAACAAAGCCATTTTCCACACAAATACTATGTCTACAGTCAGTGCCTCACTTCATACATCATCTTTTCATGTTGGATCCTTTGGCTCTTCACTCCGATTGCATGGCGTCACTTTTCTGACCCTGTCTATCAGGCTTTGCTTTGTACCAGCACTTTCTCAGGAAGGTTTAGTTGTCATGGAAACATTCCTCGACCGAAGTGCTAAGGCCACCTCTGGAATGGTTTTAATGTTCCACCAACAAATGTTTGATCTAATTAAGGAACTAATGCAGCCTGCTGCCTCGCCAAATGCCATGTCCTTGATGGGACCATGGCCCTGACGTTTATTCATGATTCTTACGTAACTCTTGTGTATAGCATATTTGTCACACTGCATGTAGCTCTTACTGTAATGCAAAGTGAGGCTGATACCCTCATTCTAACATAGTCAGCCGAGGACAAACAAAGATTGGTGACCTTTATGTTAACCATAGAAGCCCAACAAATGAAGCTTTAACTTATGCTTCTTACGGTGAATCTGCCTGTTTTTCACTAAAATTCCATATACATCGGAAGCTGGAATGTTGCCATTGTAGCAATATTTAAGTATTGAATAACTAATTCAGATTTTCATGTGAAACCCATCCTGGGTTATTCCTTTCCCTGTGCCCTCCGCTTTCCTTGATGAGGACCAAATTGTCACGGCTAGACGACTGGGTCAGAGCATCTCCAAAACAGGTTTTGTGGTGTATGACCAGTAACCTACCAAAAGTGGTCCAAAGAAGGCCAAGTGATGAACCGATGCACTTGGGGAGCAAAGGCTTGCCCATCTGGTCTGATCCTGTAGGAGAGCTACTGTAGCACAAATTGCTGAGTAAGTTAATGCTGTCCATGACAGGAAGGTGTCAGAACACACAGTGCATCGCAGCTTGTTCCTTATAGGGCTACATACCCGCAGATTGGTCGGAGTCCCCATGCTGTTCCCTGTCCACCACTGAAAGCACCTGCAATGGGTATGTGAGTGTCTGAACTGGACCACAGAGCAATGGAAGAAGGTGGCCAGGTCTGATGAGTCACATTTTCTGTTACCTTATGTATGTGCATTGTTTACCTGGGGAAAAGATGGCACCAGGATGCACTATGGGAAGAAGGCAAGCTGGCAGAAGCAGCGTAATGCTGTGGGCAATGTTCTACTGGGAAACTTTGGATTCTGGCATTCATGTGGATCTTTTACATGTACCACCTACCTAAACATTGTTGCAGACCAAGTACACCTCTTCAAGGCAACAATATTCCCTGATAGCAGTGGCAGGATAATATACCTTGCCATACTGTAAAACTTGTTCAGAAATAGTTTGAACATGAAAAGGAGTTCAAGGTGTCGACTTGATCTTCAAATTCGAGCTTCTGTGCTGGACAAACAAGCCTGATCTATGGAGGCCCCACCCCGTAACTTACAGGACTTAAAAAATCTGCTGGAGCGTCATGTTGCCAGATACTACAGGACACCTTCAGTGCATGATGGGGGCTGCACAATTCAGGCAGGCGGTTTTAATGTTACATCTGATGGGTATGTATTTCCTTTTAATAAAATACCAGGATACCATAGTAACTAGTACTAGTACTAGAAATTTAAGTTTCATAAAATGGCACCCCTATATGCAACAGCCTCTTCATGCAATGATTTAACTCAAGCTGCTCCATGCGTGGTGGGAATGCAATGATGGCACCTGACGGCTTTTGGCTGATTGCAAATTTCACTTTTCGTTTATAAGAAATTAAAAATCTTTACCACATCTCATCAGCTTTGCTGATTCAAATGTACAAGAGCTTGTTGTTCCCTTCAAGATTCATTATGCCCCTTACAGAGACCTAAAGGCCTCACAGTTGGAGGAATTGCTCCACAATACAGGAGTTTGTGCAAATTATAAGCAACACAAAATTGTGTAGAGATTGTCATGCTAGTTCGATTCTCTGAAGTCAGATATTTGTATTTTGGTAAAGACGCCACTTCACTGGGCAAAATAATCATAACTTCTATCTGCCTAGTTAGTGCATCTCTTTGATCAGATCCATCTCCTGAATGTAGAAGAACAAATGTATAGAAATGAGATGAGAAATACCTTCTTTTTACCTGGTGTTTGGTTACTGTATATAATATTTATAATCATAAATATCCTCCTAAGCAGTGACTTAATGCAAAGGGTAGTAACCTATAGATTTCAAAGGCTGTGTAATCATAATTGATTTCTTACAAAAACAATGTACTTTGAGCAACGTAACCCCTGTGTAGTCCGTGTAGTGTTTAGATAGCATTGGCATCCCTTACCTGGGGTAAATTCTGAAGGAATGACAGGAAAGCCTGGTAATTCCCATTGGCACTCATGGGAACGAATCAATTCAACGAATCGATTTGCTTTTGCACCTTTATGGACCGCTTAGAAAACACCTAGTTTGGACTGGTAGTAAATCATTCATAACGTCACTAGCTCAATAAAATCAGATGCTGAAATGCATTCTCTGAAATATTCTCAAACCCAAAGTTTGATCTCGGTCCCTAACAGGGCCGCAAGGCTTGACATTCTGTGGAAGGAGAATATAAGGCCGAACAAAAGAGCTTCACATGGAAATGAATTTCTAAGCAGGTGCCTAAGAAGAAAAGAATAACTCATAATTTCTGTAATTAGTTTGGTTCCTAAGGATATTCAGGCTTTGGCGTACAGTATTTTGAAGTGCTGTTGCCTTTCCTGCTCTGCAGAATTTTTACACATGATATTAAGAAACATTTATATATGAACATTAGTCTCTGCTTTGAACAGAATTATTTTATACTTTCCTAACTGAGCCCTAAAGATAAGTTGCATGTAATAATACAGATATCTGAGAAAAAGATATTTAGTGGGATCTATTTGCTTTGATGAAAGAATAAGAGGTAAACCCCCCCCCAAAAAAAATAAAAAAAAAACAGCAAAAGTCTTTTTTTGTAATTTCTGTATTCTGCTTTAATTTCCACCTCTCTTAAATTTAGATTCAGAGTCAGATTTTAGAGTCTCCCGAACTTTCTGTCCAGAAGCAGGGAGCAGTTAATATGATCTTTCCATCCTGTCTGACTAATTTGTTTTTCCCCCTCAAGTCACATGGTACCCTGCAGATTGGCTTATTGCTGACTGGCAAACCTACATTCCTGAGGACAATTCAGTTTGGCTGTTCACAATCAATGTATAACACAGTTAATATTTTAATTGCAGCAGGTGATATCGGACTGTACAGTCATGCGATAAAACTTTCAGTTTTATCGTTTTACATCTCAGGGCAAGTAGTCTTTACCAGGATCTGAAATTATTTAAATCTAAGATTACTGTAGGTGTAAAACGACACACAACATATTCCAGTGTCATTGTTTATGTAACGGAAATGAAGACAAAATGGAGAAGCAATGTGTGAAAAACTACTTAAAACTACACAAACTAATAGTACACGCCATAATTGGTTGTTAACCCACCTGTAGCAAATAACTTGAAATAAGCATTTTCTCTATCAGTAACTCACATCATTGTGGAGGAATTTTAGCCCGCTCTTCTTTACAATGTTGCTTCAGTTCATTGAGGTTTGCGGGCATTCGTTTATGCACAGCTCTCTTAAGGTGCCTCCACAGAAGTTCAATCGGGTTCAAGTCTGGTGTTTGACTGGGCCATTGCAACACATTGGTTCTTTTCTTTTTCAGCCATACAGCAGTACATTTGCAGGTACGGTTAGGATCAATGTCCTGGTGCATGACCCAGGACTGTTTCTAGACTGGGGGGGGGGACCACACAAGAACTAACACATGCACAGTGCCCATACCTGTAATAACCATCTGAGGAAAGGGCAAGGTCAAGCACATATTTAAACATGAGAGGAGGGGTAGACAAGGAACAGGTATAGACCATAACCTATCAACGAAACACTGGGATCTAAGAGGAACAAACAACAGGTGAGGGTAATTCACAAACGCTATGAATTAAAACACTAGGGGCCCCTTTTTAAGGATGTAAGACAGTAGTGGCCTAATGGTTCAATTCTTCAATCAGTAAGGTACCACCCCCAAGCACTGCTCTCCCAGTGCCGAGTTTGCTACCTATTGCAATGTCACATATGGGTTAACTGCAGGAGATACATTTTGTTGTGGTGTGCCAACAATGATCATTAATCAGTTTATGTGGTCTGAAGCTCATGGCACAAGTTGTTTTAGGGTGTGATCCCAAATTTCCTAGTTTAACGGTAGAAAAATAGTTATATGCCCTGCGATGGGCTGGCCCCCCATCCTGGGTTGTTCCCTGCCTCGTGCCCGTTGCTTCCGGGATAGGCTCCGGACCCCCCGCGACCCTGAACAGGATAAGTGGGTTGGAAAATGGATGGATGGAAAATAGTTATAGAGCCAGGTGCATGGTCCAAAAGAGTTGTTCTTCATCTCGTAATTAGTCATGGGTGTGTTTGGGACATAACATGCTATAAACCAATCATAGTGTCATCTCCCATGCCCATTAAAAGCTAGGCCCTGGTGTGCTTGCACCTTAGCAGGTTGCTATCATAATGGCAGATTTGACAGGTAGTAGAAAAGAATGAAAAGAAAGAAAACAGATCTGCTTGTGCACAAAGTGCAAGGATGTGCGCAGACCATCTACAGCAACAGCAGAATTTCTGGAAAGCTACCTGAGTTTTATAATTAATAATAATAATTACAGCAGTTTTCCTGTATCCGCTGGTGATACAAGGAACTAAATGAAATGCTAGCAGAGGTTACCGCGGCATCACCAGAGATAGGCAGTGAGACTGATACTACAAACATTCTTTTGGTGATATTGAGTATGAATAAAATGATGATTGATCAATTCGACTTGTTAGAGGCAACTTTAGCTTCCCTTCAAGCGTCTCTGGCGAATCTCGGGAACCATATGGCAGAAATTGAAGGTGCTACAGTAACTCTGACTATGCCCGTTGCCTCTCACATGTTGAACAGGCATGCATGAAAATATGTGCAGAGAATGATGCACTCTTCTTGAAAGTGATCAACCTCAAAGCCCGCTTCAGGCATCAGAATATCAAAAATATTGGTCTACCCAAGAAAATTGAGAACCGATGCCTGATGGAGTTTTTGATGGGGTTTATCCCCAAGCTGCTGGGCGCTAATAACTTTCCCTGGCCACTTGCAGTGGATCGAGCATGCCGTCTAGTGAAGCAACCGTGTGTTGAAAATGCACGGCCGTACATAATGATAGCCCAGATCCATCATCTCCAAATAAAGGAAAAGATATTATAGCTGGCCTGTCAACAGTCTTCTCTGACTTACAAGGGCAAGGCAATCCACCTCTTCCCTGACTTTCCAGCAGAGTTGATGAAGCAGCTGCAGGCTTTTGATGATGTCCGAAAGTAGCTCAAGGCTGTTAGCGCGAGGATGGCTTCATCAACCCCACACGATGGGGCACTTCGGGTAACTCTGAGAAGGTATTTTCCTCCCCACAAGAAGCTGAGGATTTTGCCGAGACTTTGTCCTGAACATTGCATGCCCAATGGTTGGCACATGCTTTCTGGTATGTGACTCTTAGCTGTGCAGGTTGGGACATTCACCACAGTCATGGCAAAGTTTATTTTTTATGCCATTGGAGATAGAGCAACGGGGGTCCAGTGTTAGCTTAGCTAGGCTATAACTTAGTTTGTCCTCTGTGTGAGTTTGTGGGGAATGTGCTCTCACTTTGTTTGGGTAAGTGGGACGGGGTGTGGGGGAAAGTGTTCTTAATGTTCTGGTTTGAATTCTATTTGATTTTATGTTTTCATCAAGTTTTACAACACTGACATCACTTTAATAAGTTATGCATCCTAGTTTTTCTTCACGTGGTGGGGACATTACTTTCACCAGCTGGAAAGTCTGTGGACTGGAGCATGTACTTACAGTAAATGAGCGAACTAGTTCTCTCATTTAAAATACCTCTTGGCTGATATTACATTCCTGCAAGAAACACATATTAAGCCTATTAGAGCAAAGTTGCTTAGATGCAGCTGGGTTGATCAAATTTACAAGTCCACATTCTCTAGTAAAGCCTGGAGAATGGCAATTTTGATTTGTGAAACTGTTCCATTTAGACATATCTCTATTATGCATGACCCAAATGGCAGGTACAGTATATCTTGCTAATTAGCTATATTTACTTATTGTATCTTACACTTTTGAATGTATATGGTCCAGAGTTTAATGATCCAAACATTTTTAGGAAGATATTTAACTTACTGCCCAATCTCATACGCATGTGATCATAGGTTGTGAGTTTAATTGGACGCTTGATAATTTATTGGATAGATCCGCCCAAACAAACCTGGTACCTTCTGCTGCCTCCACAGTCCTACATAATTTTGTGGCCTCCATGAATCTAGTTGATATTTGGAGACTGCAACATCCCAAAAATAGGGATTACTCATTTTTTTTCACAAAGCCATAAATCTCAAGAATTGATTATTTCTTACTGGACTCCAACATTTCTTCCTTATATCTGAGTATTTTAATTTCTGCTCCATTGTCATTGCCTCTTGACCTAAACCATAAGAAATGGCATCATTCATTTCTTCTAAGATCTCACAATTCCTGGAAACCAGGGACAACTCAGAGGTTACAGATTCCACTTTGTGGTAAGTCTTGTGGTCAGGTGACATGTAGGTTGTGATCAGGGGACATATAATTTATTTGTATTACGACATGTTTCTGCAACAATGATGTACCTCGAATTTAGGTGTTATTTGAAAACACACCATAGCCTAAGTCACTTACCTATCCTAACACAGTTGTAAAATCATAATTTAGAACATAAAAACTATTTAACGGAATTCGTGCCACCTGGAAATGCAAAAATGACTTCAGCATGCAGAGAAAAAAAATCCATGCCACATATTGTTTTACAATGCGCAGCACCCAGAAACCATGCCATGTGGAAATGTAATGCACAAGAGTCATTGCTTTTCAGTGAGTGTCGAAAAGAGAACATGACAATGATGCATAATGAAGAAAAACCATCATGGGCACAAACGGGACGTCGGGGAGCGCACTGGGTGCAAACGGGATGTCGGGCAGCGCAGTGGGTGCAGACGTGAGTTCAGGAAGCGCACGGGGCGCAGACGTGAGTTCAGGAAGCGCACGGGGCGCAGACGTGAGTTCAGGAAGCGCGGCGGGCGCAGACGAGAGTTCAGGAAGCGCGCCGGGCGCAGACGAGAGTTCAGGAAGCGCGCCGGGCGCAGACGAGAGTTCAGGAAGCGCGCCGGGCTCGGACTGGGAGACGGGGAGCTCACCGGGCCTGTCGGGCGACGCCCGGGTGTGTTCTCCCTCTTACCTGGGCCGGTCAAGAACACAATGGCACCTGTACCTGGAGCGAACTGGAGCATAGCGGCAGTCTCACCTGGACCGGACCGAAGTGCGACGGGACCCTCGTCGGGATAAGACGGGGGGCTTAGCGGCACCGTCGTCAGGACCAGCCAGGGGCGCAACGGCGATCTCTGGCAGAGCGGAGCCAATCGGCGGCGCAGAGCAAGACGGTGCCTCCAGACGCAGACCGCCACGAGGTGTAGCAGCGTCCCCTGTCTTGGGTGGTGACAGCACCAGGGGAGTCAGTCCCTCGATCTCCCGGACTTCTCTCTCCATGTCCGAGAGACATTACTGGATTTCCCTCAACTCCCATGCTTCGGCTCCAGAGTAGGTCTTCTCCAGCCGTTCCCCCAGCTGATCGAGCCCCGAAGCCAGCGGGTGCCTCTCCGAGATCCGGTGATTGCGGATCAGGTCCACGTACTGGCTTGACAGCCTGCCCCACTCCTGAGCGTACGGGAGTGGGTCCTGGACCGGAGCCAGAACTGCGGAACTCACCGCGATAAGTCCGGGACTGGGAGTCAGAAGCACAGGTGACCGCACAGGTGCCGCACAGGTGAACGCACAGGTGCCGCTCTCCGGGGGACTTTGGGGACCCGGGGAATGGCGTCCCTCACGGACCTGGCTCCTCTCAGAGCCAGGTGCGGTCCCCGGAAGGGGTAGGCTGCTAGCGGTGTCAGCATGGCAGCGGTGCGGCGGGCAGCGTCTCGGAGCTCGCAGGGAGCAGGCAGCGCGGTGCTGCACGGAGAAAGGAGGACGGTTTAGTCTCCTTCCTCATCTGTGGCTTGCCGCCACAGCCAGTCCTCCTTGTGCCAGAGGAAGATTTCCTCCGTTGCATCCAGGGTCTCCGTATCTTCCGGGTAAGGAGGTTCGGGTGTTGCCGGAACACAGCCGCTGGGTCGCTTTCTGGGGTCAGATATTCTGTCACGTCGGCGGCGGGATGAACAACTCATAATGCAGGCTGCGGGTGTGAAGCCCCTCACAGGGGTGTTTATTCAGGGAATTCGGGGACGAACGGGAACGTAAGCCACACGACACATGAACAATATCCGACAAAGGGAACACAACGCAGACTGACTATATAGGGTAGGACATCAGGGAGGAAACACAAGGCAGGTGTGCCAGGCTAACAAGGGGATTGATACATTAGGCAAGCACAACGAGTATCAGGTGAGGCTAATCAAGCCCCGCCTGTGGGAAACACTGGGAGAACAAACACGCAGGGCGGGGCTGAACGTGACAAGTTCCGTGGTTCGGGTCACGGTGACTTTGAAAAATGATTTCAACTATTTACCTATTTGACCCGGATGCTAGCACTAGCATTCATAATATAAAGGTCTTAGCATAATTTATACTTTATGAGCTTTAACCACTTGCACTTTGAAAAATTTAAATTAACTAATGTTGATGATGACTAAAATATTACTTTCAACACTACAATCTACCTGGATATTCTCTGCCAAATTGAAAGGCCTCTGCCTCTGGGTTGGGGGTCTGCTTCTGCCGGGGCCTGGTTGTGTTGGATTTATCACCTCCTCTCTCCGTTTCTGTAGCTCTGCATTTTCTTTTGAATGATTTCTGATATGCTTGCAGAAATTAGTTATATTTCCATTGTATTTGACAGCCTTTTTACAAATAATACAACTTGCCGTTGATTGATCTTCAGCTTGGAAATAAAGCCACACACCACTCCTCTTTCTCTCTGCCATAATTTCTTACGCTCCGTATTGTGTGCATGTGCGTGCAAGTGAGCCCATTTGCTTGCCTGGCGCCTCTGAGTCACGTTACGGTCCGTCCTTAAAACACAAGAGGGAGGAGGAGGAGCCAAGCCCGCTCCGCGCTGTGACAACCGTGAGAGCAGCAGCGCTTACCCAGACAGCCGCAGTGCATTCAGGAGAGAAATTGAAACTAAAGTATCGATCTCATTAAACTGGTATTGATCAATATCAATACCATCATTATTATTGATATTATCGATACTTGGATCGATCCACCCACCACTAATACATATCCTAAATCGCAGCCTTTGCGATTTGCTAATCGCATAGTTTAAAATTGCAGTTTCGATATGAAATCGATAAATCATTCAGCCCTACTGTAAAGCATTGTTGAACTATTCTGTGTGGAAAGCTCTGTTAGATCTAGGTTGGCTTGCCTCACATTTGTTTCTCTTTCCATCTTGCTCTCTCACTCGCAGTAAATGTAGCGGTGTTCAGTAGGGCCAACCTACTTGAACATTATAAACTCTAACATCCACATTTTGGATGCACTGATCAATATCCATGTACATATTCAAAATGTCCATGCACATGTAAGACATGGAATGTCTTAATTGTACATCTGAGTATATTCCACAAAAGTTAGTCAGATTCAAAAAATGGTGTCTACTTTCAGCTGTCACTTATGTAAATGCAGGAATTTATCTAATGAAAGGGAATACTTTCATTTTTTTGTCATTTTATTATGTCAGTGTCAATCTGTCATCTAACCACTTATCCTGTTTGAGAGGGGAAGCCCATCCAAAGCAGCACAGGGCACATGGCTGTTTCTGTTTATTTGTATATAATAATAATACTAATACATTGGATTATTCTTCATGTCATGATACCAAGCACATCCGAAGTGCATTGCTTTTGGATTTAATCGACACCTTCAACTCTTTTACGTTTTCTGTTTCTATTTCAAACACATTCACAACACAGAACTAGCAGGTCCAAGCAATCCATGCTGTGATCTTGCACTTCGGCAGAAGCTCTGCGATTTGAAGGGAAAGTATCATGCTAGCATTGGCAGCACCTGGCTGTTCGGTGTGAGTCATTTAATTTGAGATGGCATGTGGTAGTCAGTGTTCATGCCAGCAGAAATATTTCATTATCACACCACCTACCTTCTCGTTATTTATTATAAAATTATATTTTATTAAAATCAATATATGTGTTTGTGAAAGTGAACTTTTTATGTAGATACTTGTTCTAGTAGTATTTATATGTATTTCCATGTTTTTTCCAGTTTTTATTTAATGTCATTATAGAGGTGTTCTGAGGGTGGGTGTGGGCAGGCAGCTGTCCCACCTCAGCTGTGTGCGAATTTCCTGTATTGTGTGAGGTTCCTCACGTATTCCAAAGACATGCAATTAGGCTAAAGGGTTTCTCTGCATTGCCAATAATTTGTGTGTACCCCCGCAGCAATTGCATGTACCCAGTGAATTTCCCCACCATCTCACTTAATTCATTAATTTAGTTAGTTAACAAAAAGACAGTGGCCCTCATTTATGAAGCATACGTATGGCAGAAAAATTGGTGTATGGTCATTTCAATGCGAATTTTGGGATTTATCAATTTGGAGTGTAGGACACGCTCAAATCCCATGCCAGCTCTCAGATGGTATACGCAGTTTTCTGTGTGAGTGGACTCACACTGCAGCAGAGGAAATGTGTCAGAGAATTATTACATCGTAGTTGTGCCAAAATGATGTTAAGCAGATAATTATCAAGATTTCATGTTGTTTATTGCGGGTTAAATTAATATTAATATTAATTTGTGTAATTGTAAGATTACACACTGCAGTAACTATAAACGTTCCATACACCAAGTTATGTTACTGCAGTCATGCCTGTGACTGCCATTATTTCGTCAAATTTTATGTTGTTCTATTTCATTCTCATTTTATTTGATTTTACTTTTTTTTTGTTTAATTACTTTATTCATGGCTGTTGTATTATTTGTCTTGTGTTATTTAATTCATTTGCATTTTATGTGTATTTTATGCCTTGTGAGGGCTGTTATGTCTTTCATTCCTCGGTACAGCACTTTGGCCCACTGTGATTGCATAAGGTGCTTTAAAAATCAAGCTGGATTGGATTAGATTACCATTGAAGACACAGAGGTCACATCTTATGTATTTTTTCATAAAGTTTTGTTCATGAAACTTGATGAAAATGATTATTATCCATACATAAACACCACCAATCAAAGCAGCAGACCATTCCCTACACCACAACACACAAAGCAAAAAATACCCAGCCAAGCTATGAGAATCCCAGGGGTGAGTGGGAAATTTCTTAATTAAAGAGCCCCATATTTTCTCAAATGTATTGGGACAATCCCTTAGCGAAAGTCTTTTTCATTATAATCGTTTTCATTATAATAAAATAGAGGGTGTCTCTTATCCAATGGGCATGAGAGGGAGGTGCTGATGATTTCCACTTAGTCAACATCAATCTTCCAGCAAGTAGTATGACAAAGGCTTGGGCATCCTTTTTGGACACAGGAAAGGAGGGCAAACAGTGCACTAAGGGTGTTTGGCTCTACTTCCACCCCCATCCACCCTGAAATGGTGAGAAACACCTCAGTCCAGTAGTTATATAGGGATGCCAGAACCTGTGTATGAGGCAGTGGTGGGCCATACATTTCACACCTAGGCCTTCCTGAATTAATCCACCTCTTCTTACCATCATGATGATGCCACAGCTATAGAAACCATAAATATTATACAGAAACACAATATAACAGGGTGTGGCATCACAGACGGGTCTCTCATGAAGCAAGAATGAATGCCATTACTAAAACAAGAAACCCAATTAACTCAACATGTCTCATTTCACTGAAGCCACAGATGCGCCACATACATCATATGTAGGAGAAGCATCAATATCAACATAATAAAATGACAAAAACATGAAAAATAAACAAAATGCATTGTACTCACCCAAAAAATGGATGCTAATGCTGAAAGTCAAATTTGTCCAGTTTATTTGGCAGGGACAGAAACAGGCAAATTAGAGACATACAACAGAAGATCATCCACATAGATCGAGACCTTCATATCTACACCATTTCTAGTTATACCAATAATATACAGGTTAGATCAAAGTGCTATCGAAACAGGTTGGATTGCAGCTGCAAATATTAGTGGGCTTAGAGGGCAGCCCTACCTTGTATAGGTGAAAATATTCAGATTGAATGTTATTTGTCCTGACTGAGGCTTGTGAAGAGGAGTACAGTAGCTTAATCCAAGAAAGAATTTTTTTCCCAAAACCAAATTTCTCCAATGTATAAGAAAGATAACTCCATTCCATTCTGTTGTCTAATGATATCAGAGGCTTCTGAGTGTCTGAAGTAGAGACATTATAAATTGTATTAAACAGATGTATGAGTTTAGAGAAAGAGTGCCTTTTTCGAATAAACCCAGTTTGGTCTGTGGAGAAAATAGATGGGAGAATGCATTCTAGTCGTGGCACCAATAGCTTCAATAACTAATTGAGATCAACGTTCAGCAAACCTGTGGGGCGTTAAGAGGTGCAGACTAAGGGATCTTTACCTTTTTCCAAGAGGAGGGAGATGGAAACTCGCATGAATGCCTAGGGAAGGCAACCGAGCCTTCAATTCACGAAACATATGTAATAGCAATGGGGCTAGTTTATGTCAGCATTTCTTATATAACTCACATGGATAGCCGTCCAATCCAGGAAATTTTCCATTTTGTAGAGAGAGCAGGGCAGCACTGAGCTCTGCAATAGAGATTGGCTTCTCTAGTTCCTCTGCAACTGTCTGATCAACAGAGAGAATATACAACTTATTAAAGAAGCTATCAAAATCAGAGGGAGTAGCTTCTGAAAAAAGTAAAATCCCCTAAATTGAAATTAGCTAGAATGCTACTAGCAGACTAGCAAGATAATTCTCAAGTTCTAGAGCCCAGAACTGCTGTTTGCTAATTGCTCTATTGCTTTTCTGTCCTGGTGTAATCTCTGGGCATAAGTCCCAGTGTTGAAATGTGCCTTCCCATAGAAACCCAACTGCTTTGCAGTATTAAGCGGTGTCACTTTACGTACGTGGCATTCTCAAAGTTTGTCTGTTTGGTGTACTGGATGCATTTGGCTGTTCAATTTGAATCAATATGCCATCAAAATCTAATAAACAGAACTGTGTATTATGTGAAAAGTATGAAAATGTATTGGGTTTTAAAGCTGGTGAACAGATTTAGCATTTTTGTGCCGTTTAGGCCTTTGGAAAAACCAACGATGTGGAACTGATTCATAATTTATTTCTAAGAATAAGAAAAGAAAATTGGCTATGAGTCTCCAAATACTCCTTTTGAGATAAAAACTATGTTGTCTGTTCAGTGTAATCTATGCATTATGAAAGTTGGCAAAGCATCCCGGGCACACAGCCACAAGACACTGCATACAGATGTACTTCGTCTTGCATGTGCATGCAGCATCATGGCATCTGTTTTGATTCAATCAGCTGGGGTCAGTGATTTCTGTGCCCAAACCTGACCTGTTCTGTGTTTCAACGGAGGTGGGGTCCCACTGGGTCTTCCTCTTTTGTTTGTCTGGAGGGAGCCTGAATTTATTAGTGCTCGAGCAACAGATGCCTTAAAATGCAGAATATCCTTCTTTTCTTCTCCAGACATTACGGCGAGAGGTCAGACATTCACAGTCCCCAAGTCCAAAAAGTGAAAGAACACTTGGACATACCACCATTTGTTTTTGCATCCGTGTAAACTTGCCACACTCCACCTATAATGTGAAAGTCAGTCAATGAGCTTCAAGGAAGGATTTTAGGGGACTGATGGCATCTGCTAAATACTTTGCCTACCAATGGATCCAGCAGGGAGCCTCAAGAGTAGAGTGACAGCCATGGAGCGTCTGCTTGCCTCGCACGCAGCTCAGGTACCATTACCCGAGTCACCTCCTCGACCCTCCGCTTCTCTGCCGATCGCCCTCCCGGAACGCTATGATGGCAACCCGGATCAGTGCAAGGGTTTCCTCATGCAATGTGGCATCTATGTAGAGGAACATCCGGAGATGTTCCGCTCTCCCGAATCGCAAGTGCGGTTTACGATCTCCTTACTAACCGGACTAACAGCGCTGTGGGCGGATGACAGTCCCTTATTATGGTCCGGAAGAGAATTTCATTGCGCCCTTATGGAGGTGTTTGATCATCCTGCAGTGGGAAGAAGACCCAGTTTCCAGTTACTGGATTGCAAACAGGGTAACCGTACGGCGGCAGACTTCTCATTGGAGTTCCGCACCATAGCTGCGAACCTGAGATGGCCTGATGACTGCCTCTTCCTGAAAGCACTGAACCCGGATCTGCAGGACGAGTTATCCCATAAGGGAGAAGCCCCTTCATTCGATGAGCTGGTTTGACAGGCTATCCGGCTGGACAATACCGTGAGGGATCGACGTCGCCAACATCGCCAGGCGGACTCCCTTCTGGGAGCACCTCTCCCTGCTATTGAACTGGCAGAGCCCATGCAGATAAGCTGATCCCTGTCCGTTACTGCCCTGTCTCAATTCAATGTACCTGTGTACCTAGAGTGGGGTGGTCGACAACATCGAGGAACGGCGCTCATCGACAGCGGTGCCGCCGGAAACTTCATCGACGCCAGGCTCGCTAAACAGATGAACCTGCCCCTGCAGAGGTTGGCCTACCCTATCCCCGTACAGGGAGTAACCGGAGAATGGATGGAAGAAGGAACCATTACCCATCGCACTCAATCCTTTGTCTTAAAGGTGGGAATTCTGCACTCTGAGTCGCTGGAGGTTTATGTACTCCCCAAAGCCAAGGATCCTTTAATCCTGGGGCTCCCCTGGTTGCGGAAACACAACCCCCGACTGGAGTGGCGGACCGCGGAAATCGCCGCCCGGTCGGACCATTGTCTACGTGAGTATATGTCTATTCCCTGTAAAGCTGCAGGAGTTGAGAGCCCTGAGCTAAAAAACCTATCGACCATCCCGAGGGAGTACACGGATTTCCTGGACGTCTTCAGTAAGGAGAAAGCAGCCAGTCTCCCTCCTCATCGGGATTGCGATTGTTCTATCGAACTCCTGACCGGAGCGCCGATGCCTCGGGGACGGTTGTACCCAGTCTCTGTGAAGGAGGAAGACTCTCTGGAAACATATATTCGAGAAGGACTGAAGCAAGGCATCATCCAGTCCTCCACCTCGCCGATCACCGCGGGGTTCAGAAGAAGGACAGAGGGTTGCGGCCCGTGGTGGACTATCGGGCTCTTAATGCCATCACGGTCAAACGGTCAAGAACCTCTCCCATTGATCCCTTCCTCCTTGGAACAGCTTCGCAGCGCAGTGGTGTTCACCAAACTGGATTTACGGAGTGCTTATAATCTGGTGTGGATACGTGCAGGTGACGAGTGGAAGACCTCTTTTATCACCAGTAGAGGACAATACGAGTATCTAGTTATGCCTTATGGATTAGCTAATAGTCCTTCGATATTCAAGTCTTTTATGAACCGTGTCTTTCATGACATGATGCACAGATTTGTCGTTGTTTACATTGACGATATATTGATTTGCTCACCCTCTAAGCAGGCCCATGTGCAACATGTACGACAAGTGTTACAGCGGCTCCGTGAACACCACCTCTATGTAAAAGGGGAGAAATGTGAGTTCCACCAAAACCAAGTGAAATTTCTGGGGTATGTCATTCAGCCCGGGGCTGTGGCCATGGACGAACAGAAAATCACGGCTATCCAGAATTGGCCCCAGCCCCGGACTCTCAAAGACCTACAACATTTCCTGGGTTTCGCCAATTTCTACCGAAACTTCATACGTCAGTTTAATCAAATAGCTGCGCCTCTGACTTCCTTGACTCGTGGCAAGCCCACTCGGCTTCACTGGACCCTGGAAGCAGAGCATGCTTTCACCCACCTTAAACAAGCTTTCTGCACCGCTCCAGTGCTCAGGCAACCCGATCCGGAACTCCCGTTTGAGGTGGAGGTAGATGCTTCCGAAGCCGGAGTTGGAGAGGTACTGATTCAGCGCGACCCCGAGACGGGATGAAGACATCCCTGTGCTTATTACTCGAGGAAACTAACGGCAGCGGAACACAATTATGAGGTGGGTGACAGAGCTACTTGCCATGAAATTAGCCCTAGAAGAATGGCGACACTGGTTAGAGGGGGCCTGTCACCCTTTCGTTGTGCTAACCGATCACCGTAATTTAGAATACCTCCAATCTGCCAAACGACTGTCCTCGCGCCAGGCTCGCTGGGCTCAATGGTTTGCACGGTTCACCTTCCGAGTCAGTTATCTCCCAGGTAAAAAGAACGTCAAAGCAGATGCCCTGTCACGGCAATTTGACCCCCCGGAAAGCGAGGACCACACTTACCCCATCCTCAATCCGTCGTGCTTCATATCCTCCATCACCTGGGGTTTGGAAGAAGCAATAAGGTTAGAAAACGAGAACCGCTCGATCCCATCTGGCTGTCCTCCAGAATTGTTGTACATGTCTCGCCACCATCGGTTGGATCTGTTAAAGTGGATTCACGCCCAACCCAGGACCGGACATCCCGGCGTATCAGCCACCCAACTCCTCGTAACTCAACGATACTGGTGGCCCGGGTGGTGTCAACAAGTCCAAGCCTTCGTGGACAGCTGTCCTGATTGTGCCCGATGGAAGTCCTCATCTTTAAGTCCCGCCGGCTTCCTACAGTCCCTACCAGTGCCCTCTAGACTGTGGTCACACATTGTGATGGAGTTTATCACTGACCTGCCTCACTCTTCGGGAAAGACGGTGATTCTCACTATCGTCGATCACTTCTCTAAAGTGTGTCATCTGATTGCACTCCCTAAACTCCCCACATCTGTTGAACTCGCCGACATCTTGATCCATGAGCTGTTTCGCTTCACAGGCATCCCCGAAGATATCGTCTCTGATCGAGGACCACAATTCGCTTCCCGAGTGTTTTGAGAATTCTGTGCTAAACTACAGGTGTCACTTAGCCTTACCTCGGCATATCATCCCCAATCAAACGGATTGGTGGAACGGACCAATCGTGAGGTGTCCAAATCTCTACGGCTCCTCTGTCAAACTGACGCAGCAAGCTAGGCATCGCATTTGGTGTGGGTGGAGTACTCCCTGAATTCCCGGGTGAGTCCTGCCACAAAGTTAACGCCTTTTCAGTATGTTCTAGGATTTCAGCCTCCCCTGTTTCCCTGGGACGCTCCTCCAGGACCTGTCCCACGCGTTGAAACCTGGTACCGGGACAGCAAAAGGGCTTGGCAGTCAGAATGGAACAAAGTACAAGCCGATAAATATCGCAGACCTGGATACCCCTATCGAGCCGGGCAAATGGTATGGCTGTCCAATAAGAACCTCCGTATTCCGGGTTGTCGCAAGTTGACAGCTCGGTACATCGGACCATTCAAGATAGCATGTAGACTGGGACCAGTAATAGTGAGACTACAACTACAACTGCCCCGTATATATCGTATATGTCCGACTTTTCATGTGTCCCTCCTCAAGCCGGTTAAGTATAGCAGACTACGTCCCGACTCGGAGGATCAGGAGGAACAGCTCCCTCCGGTCCCCGATGAGGGTCCCTCTTCACGTGTCTACTCTCTTTTGGATTCACGAAGGCGCCGGAGACAGCTCCAATACCTGGTTAGCTGGACCGGGGCCGACCTAGACGAAAGCAGCTGGGTTCCCGCTTCTGCCGTGACAGATCCAGCCATGCGAGAGGCATTCCATCAAGCCAACCCCGACAAGCCTGCCCCTCGTTCACGGGGCCGGCCCCGCAAGCGTCGTCGGCCGCCAGGAGGCAGCCGTCGGGGGGGGTACTGTCATGCCCACGGGAGCGGGGCCCGACAGGTGCACCGACTCAACCGCTGATTGAGCCCCGTGTAAAAGGAGAGCGAGTGCCCAGACTCATTGCGAAGTATTCAGCTGATTTTACCATGCCATACCGAGCGTTTTGCCTGTCTCTTGTTTGCCCAAGTCTCCCTACCTTTCCTGTCGTCCCGGTGTTTGGTCCTTATCTCCTCGCCTTCCCTCCTGTCCTTGACTCGCCTGCTCCACTTCATCCTACGTTCCCCTCCTCGTGTTTCCTGTTCTGGTCACTACTCATCGGGCAGATCTCCCTGGCATCGACCCCGGACTTCGAACTACAACCCTGATTCTTGCGCGCCCCTCGGAGACCTCTGCACCGGCCCCCCGAGAGGGGAGTCCCTCTCGTGTTGCCTGCCCTAACCTCTACCGACAGGACCAAGGAGCTGGTCACCCTTTCCTGGATTGGACTGTTTTCCTGCTGTTCTCGCTATTCGCCTGTCTCATTAAAAACCCCTGATCCCTGCATATCTGGATCTCCGTCCTCTTTCTTATGGGAACGTGACAGTATGCTGGTCATCGAAAATTTCTGCTAAATTCCACTTGTCATAAGTCAGTCATCATATCTGGCAACTACTACAACCTTTCAAGTGAGAGAAAATGGTTTGGTTGATTTTTAGCAATTTTCCAAAAAACATTGAATTACTGTATCCTGGTCATCTGAGATTCCTGTAAAATTCCACATGTAGTAAGTCAGTCATCATATCTGGCAACTACTACAACCTTTCAAGTGAGAGAAAATGGTTTGGTTGATTTTTAGCAATTT
>JAODKL010002711.1:0-28835 GCA_026780765.1 Petrocephalus schoutedeni
CACCCCCCCATCACCACCACCACCACCACCACCACCTGCCCTTTTGGTGTCCACAAGCCTATGTGCACAGTGAGTTTGACGCTTCCTGCAGTGTTGTGGGTGAGAAAGTTCCTCTGAAGCAGCAGTCAGGAGGCGGCCATGGCAGCTCCCCCCCCCAGCTGCAGCAGCACCCGCTGGCAGTCACGCAGAGAGCGCCGGTCCCCCGTGCGCTCCAAGGTGCGCTTGGCCTCCGCCAGCAACTGCACTCCCTGCCCAGGTGGGGGCAGCAGCGGCACAGGCAGGTGGCTGCAGGCCAGCAGGATGGCACGGGCCCTCTCCTGCTCACCTAGGGCGCCCTCTGTGGGCAGTCAAAAATACAACAATAAGAGGGCGGAGACAGCTAGAGGACCAATCAGAGGGAGGCGGGAATGGTGAGTGGAAAGGGTCCATATGAGCAAAGAATACAGTCCAACAAAACTGCGTTTTTTTACGTACATCAGCAGTGGGTGCTGAAATGACACTGGCTCATGTGTGCAGGGGGGCTGTAAAGTGGGGAAAGGTTAGGGCGATTCCACGGCCCCCTGAGTGACTGCACCGCTGAAATATTTGGAATGTATTCCGATTTGGGTTGGGGGCCCAAAACCTTTAGCAGAACCCCTGTGTGTATGTGTTAGTAACCAACCAGCATCAGTATTATGATTATGCCACTCAGTCAATGAAAGCAGGTGTTAATGTATAACCTCGGTAGCTTGGAAGTAGTTTAGAAGTAGTTTTTAAAACTTTTCCTCCTGCACTCAGTTCCTGCTCTTTTTCTAGTTGCTTTCAAATCGCATTAACATATATGATGCTTTAACCACGCAGACATGAGAAAACCCATATGATCACCAGGCATCCATCCGGTCAGGGCCTGCAGGTGCTGCAGATGCAGGTGACCTTGTAGACTTGTAGAAAAGGTAACAATGAGCCTACACACGTCTGTGATGTGGGCCCTAGGAGCGGTCCCTAAACTATGATCTAATTACAATGAATAATGGTTCATCATAAGGCACGTCTGGTCGTTAATAAATACCGCCAGATTATTCATACCCAGATCAGGATTCCACGGGGACTTCTGCTGGTTGTACACCCCCACAAACCACATATCATGTGATGCCATGTTACTACTTTGTAATTTATCTCATGCATTTAGCCAAAGTTGCTTACAGTGCAGGGAAGGATTGCAATTTACGGATGCTCCCTGGGATTTGACCCCAAATCCTTTGCATGGTTAGCACGATGCTATATTAGTGGGGTTACTGGCTGCCCAGGGCCACACAGCCGGGGCTCGCTTGGGCCCATGCCCGGGTTCCCGGTTGCTAACCTGCGCCGCAGCTGGGTCGGCGAGTCTGCCGCCTCAGGGTGTGGTCCAGCAGCCGGTGAGTGCGCACAGGACTGGCCCCCGCCATCAGCCGCACCGTCGTCTCGTGCAGAAACAGCTGCAGAAGGGAAGGACCAGTGCTGCCATTCTCTCAGGTTTCTATCAATCGATCCAACGACAAATTAACAGCAGGTTGCCCTGAGCGAGGTTTAAAGCATCACACCTTTCATTAAAACGCTCATATAATTACACACCTTTAGCGACTAATAAATGGTGTACATTTCTCTGCATGATGTCATGCTCGATAGGAACATGGCTGACGTGCTCAGTGCTGGCCGGCTGGTCTCACCTTGCCCTGTGCCTGACTGGAGCACTGGCCCAGTCTGCGCATTAAGCTGAGGTCCCTCTGGAAGCCAGCCAGCTGGTAGGAGGAAACGGGGCCCGGATCGGCACCAGGAGCACAGCCACGCTGCCACACCACGGTCCTCAGAGTGAGCAGGAAGTCACACACCAGGAGCTCCACCCCCTACCAATGAGACAAACGGTGCTGTTGTGACCGGAACTAGTAGGAGTATGACGGACGGCCATATGCACAGACCATCGGGTCAGCCGGGACAGCAGGGGGAGCTCTGCATTGCAGAATTACATTTGTGAGGTCTCTGTACTGCACTGCAGAGACATTGCATTGGGCCACAAGGATCATGCAATGCAGCCACAATGCACCACAGCTACCCCCACTGCCAAAACCACACACACACACTGCCCGAGCACTTTGAACATTTAAACAAATGTGTACTCATGGGTTACATGTGTGAGCAAGGAATCTGTAACTGCCCCCCACCACCTGGAAACACGAAAAGTCACCCTGTACCCAAAGAGGCATCTTAAAGAGGAAATATCCCAGTTATTGTGTGACCAGGGAGCTTCTGCAGCAAAGCATGATTGGTACCTTACTGAGCCGGTCGCCAGTCTGAACAAGAGCCACGGAATTGCTGGCCCGGAGATGCCCACCGGCCTGATCACAGTGGGACAGGCACACATGCGCCACCTGGCCCTTCGGCACAATCAGGCTCAGCCGCGCAGCCTTGCACATCTGCAGCACGGCTTTGGGTAAAGGGTGGCTGTAACGGACAAGAGCGAGATCACAAGGAGCTCAGGGGAATCACCACGGAAACGAGGGGTCAAGGTAGCTGAAACCCACCTGAGCTCATGCAGGGCTCTGGGCATGCGCTCGGCACCTGCTAGGGACGGGCTAGCGGCCACGTCATCACCCTGCAGCCAATGGGAAGTCGCCTTCAGGACGGACATCCACCACCTGCACGTGGGGTCTCCGGCTGAATGAAGCAGGGAAACATCTGTATAAACTATATAGTCAGGTACACTAAAGCATGATTTAATGGCTTGACAGAATAAAATTTGAGGTGAGTTCTGAATATAAGGCAAGGCAACCTTCTACAATATCAGTATGAGAAGATGCATGAACTGATATCTCGTGGCAAAAAACAAATAATACATTTACTCATGTTAACTGGAATGTCGGCCACCTGAAGCCAATTATCATAAGGCATACCTGTAGGTGAGAAGGAGACAGCCGGAGAGGGTGTGCATGCCTCCTCCGTGCAGCTGTTCAACAGCTGGAGACACTCCAAGGCGCCGAAGAACTCCCTTAAAAGCAGACAGAGTCACAGTGAGGTGGCTGAATGCTGGAAAGCTGGAGGTGGGACGCCAGGGAGCCGGAGTCGGCCGCGTTACCTGCTGTCGTCTTCCCGCGCAGCCGTCCGGGGGAGGGGCCGGATGAGCCCCCACACGGCCCACTCCAGAAGCTTCTCACAGAAGCACCGATGAAGCTGGGAAATGGGGTCCGCTGAGGGTGGGGAAGGAGAGAGGCTAAGTGTTAGTGTAGCTCTCACCACAGGGGGGATGGGCACACAGAGGCGATTCTAGGGACTCCGGGGGCCCAAAGCAAAAACAAACTCCATGCGGCCCAAAACTGACTACATTTTTTGCTGTGTTTGAGACGTGACTGCCAGTGACCTAAAGTCTGTCCTCCTTCAAGAAAGTCACCCTCAGACTGTAATCACCTGGGTCTCTCTGAGAGGTGTACATGTGCTCCAGGCTGCTGGGTTTCACAGACCAATCACAACTCAGGAAGAACTGTCTTCCCGAAGGCGTGAAGAGCCAATGCAGCCCGTCAGGGTTCGGCCTGGAGTTTGACTGACAGGTGGCATTCTGCGCACAGCTCAGCATGTACATCTGAGAGCCAGAGGGAGAACATCAAAGGAACAGAACAGGGAGATCAGCTCTAACTATCCCTCACCTTTAATGTGAGCAAGCCAGTTCAGAACATTGACTTATTAGTTTAAGGATTCCAGTAACATATTTAACATATTTAAGATATTTAACCTGACTTGGTCATCCGGGATGGATGGATGGATGTTCATATGTTGGTATTTTAGGATTAAATTATAATGATACTTGAGAGCTTAAATAAATATGTATAAAACATAGTACCATGAATCATTATGTCTGTATTTGTCCAATGCTTTGAATCCACTCTTACAGTAATGCAGACACAATGGATCTCATTCATGAAACATTTGGAAATCAATGAACACATTTGGGCATAAAATTTTAAACAAAATTCTAAAATCGAACGCCACATTCACAAATATTGAGTAAAACCTCGATTTTTTTCTTAAAACCCTGTGTAGGTTTATAAATACCAATCGTTTGTAAACTGTCAGGCACATGCACGTTGGCAGGTAATCTCCATATTCCACACCCATCAATTCCCGAAATCTTACCATATAAGGATGTGCCCAGGATCTGCCAGAAAGTCAAAAGCGAAAAAAGGAAGGGAGAAAAAACTGTGGAGATTGAGGTACTTTTAACTACGGAGCCTCGGAAGGGAAATGGAGGGGGGAAAAAAGGATGGACTTTGATAGTTTTGTGCAAAAGTTTTATTTTGTTTTAAAAAAAAGTTTTGTTCATATATCATGCTTATTATTATCTACACACACACTACACTAGATCCTGAGCATGCGTGAGATCCATCTGCTTCCTTACTAAATTGTTGATAAATACCAGATTTTCCCTCTCCGAACACCTTACGTTCTGCTCATGTTTCATGAATGAAACCCAGCGAGAGCACCTCATGCAGGGTAGCCAGGTCTTACACCTTAACATCAGCATTGCTGTGGTCATGGCGGTGGGTTTAATAGATAACGAGAGAAGAAGAGCATGTGACAGGAAATGATGAAACAGCAAGGCTCACGGGCAGAAAGGAGCAGCGGCGCCCCAGCGCGGCCTTGAGTGCGATGGCCGCGTTCACGTAGATTTCTGCCTGTTGGGCTGGAGACACCTTCCCCTGGGCACCTTCACTTAGGTTCACAGCACTGAGGGACAGGGAGAGTCCCCACAGGGTGCTGTGTTGGGGCAGCTTACCTGCACAGAGAGAGAGAGAGAGAGAGAGAGGCCTCAGAGGAAGGGGTGGGAGGAGGGATTCCCACTGACACTGACAGAAAGAGAGCATGTGTTTATGTGTCCGATTTCTTACCACTTTTAAGGGGTATTAAGCAGCCATCATAACCATCATTTCTATACAACAATGGTTGTCGGTGGGAACTTTTTTTGCATCGCGCTGCACAAGTGTATGAAACCTCGAGCTGTAAAGTGGGTAAAAGTCTAAATATATAAATAAAACACTCAATTACAACAAAATGGACAATTCACCTGTGAGCTGAAGCTGGCTGAGACTGTGATACACCAGAGCTGCGTCTCTGAAGCTGGTCTGAGACTCCTCCCACTCACGGTCCCCTCCAATCCAGTGTACCAGCTGACGCAGGGGGGCCGGCCAGAACAGGCAGTAGCGAATCACATTCCAGCAGAGGGAACAGGACAAGTCAAGACGGTTGGTTGGAAGGGTCCTGGACAGGAGAGACAGGCAGGTCTGAAAGCTGGCTTCTGCGGCGGTGTAGTCGCCCTGGGAGAGGAGAGACAAAAGCCACGTTACTCTGAGGACTCACTACACGCCACCGGTAGGTCAGGAAGAATGAGGCGCTATACAATTAAAGGGACAGGTATCTACACGGTCTACTCAGTGTTCGAGAATATGACTAAATCTTCTTTACAGAGACGCATCGCATTGCAAATTTTTAAGCAGATGCTTTTAGCCAAAGACACCCAGCTCCCCTGATGATAATTAAACGTTTATCAATTATATGGATGAATGAATTCATAAACGACTTCTCATCTGAAACAAGATGGCTTCTTTTTACAGAATTGGAACCTGCAACCTGTTGGCCAAAAACTCCTTAACTATTGCTCCCCCTGCTGCCCTGCATACTAAAAGCCAGGGGAATGTGGAGACCCGCACCTACCCTGTATAAGTGCAGGTCAGCCTGCTTGCGGTGCCTCCAGAAGCAGATGGATTTGGGCGAGTGCAGGGGGGTGACCGGCTCCCAGAGGTACAGCACCCTGACGCAGCCCCACAGGGCTCCTACGCCGCTCAGCAGCCACATGCAAACCCAGGGCAAGAGTCTCCAGAGCCAGCCAGCTGCAGGGGACAGGCAGTGAGCCACACACATCACGTCATAAAGGGCCTTCATAGCTATACGGTACATCCATCCATCCATAATCACTCATCCTGTTCATGGTCTGGAGCCTATCCCGGAGGCTATGGGCGCAGGAACAACCCAGGATGGGGTGCCAGCCCATTGCAGGGCACACTCACACACCATTCAGTCACATGGGCAGACATATATGCAATTTGGTAACTCCAGCTGGACTCATATACGGTACAGAAAACCCTTTTTGCAGAAATCTAAATGCAGAAATAGATGCAAAGACAAGAAGGAATGTGAGAATGTTGAGTTATAAGTGCCTTCTATAGGTCCCTGCGACACTGGACGGAATGAATGGATGGATACTGCGCAGTGAAAGAGGATGGAGACCCATCGTGTATTTTGGCCAAGAGGATGAAGGAATGCTTCTGTACACTCAAACAGCCAATCCCAAAGCTCCTGTAGCACTGCCTTCGGAAGGTAATGACTGACGGAGGGAGTGAAGGCTTACTGAAGGTCTGGGTTTGACCGGGAAGACTCAGTACCACCCTAGAGGGTCCAAGTCCATCTTCTAATGAGGGCCAGCTGGCCCCGCCCTGCTCCCCAAATCTGAGGAGTGAGGGAAGGGGATTGAGGGACAGGCAGAGGAAGGTGAGGGCGCAGAGGAGCAGGCGAGTGCGATCCAACACTGCCAGGGTGGCCGGCGAGTCTGGCTCACTTTTCACCTTGGGGGCGAAACACAGAGTCAGTCCAGTCCAGTCACATTTTCGGGTGCCATTGGTCAGAATCGGCGGGGGGGGGGGGGGGGGGGGGTACCACAAAAGGGGTCATGCGATACTCACCAGCTCGTGCTCCAGCGAGGGGCTCCCTGGCTCGGAGTCAACGCAGTAAGGGGACATCTGGCAGGAGGAGTTTGACTCCGAGTCAGAGCAAGGAGGGGACATCGTGACCCTCTCTGGCTTCATCAGCACATTCTCCACCCTGCGTATTGACTCTGGAGAAGAGAGGGGGAGAGTAACTTCACAGTGCTCAGGTTCACATGGTCCAGACTGAGGCTGGGAGCACCCCGCATACCCTGAATAATACCAATAGTTATTAAACAATTATTAAACAAATGAAGTATTATCCTGCTCAACTGCCCAAATGGTAAATTAACATTAAAACCAATAAAAGCCATTTTTCTCATTTATTTACAGCTACTACCTTAAGAATAAAAGTCCCATGGCTATAATCACATGTTAAAAGCAGGAAAAAAACAGATAAACTCACTGCTCTTCTGCTTGGCCATCTTGAGTGTCATATTTTCCTGGCGTAATTTGCGGTTGACTTGCTGAAGGTACTTAATGTAATCGATGGACTTTCGCAACACCCCCGACTTGTGCATCTAGACAGCGAGAGGAACAGGGCTGTGATGTGATTAACGATGTACAGTCATGGGTCATGCTGCACCCAACCTCAAGACGTCATGCTATGACCCCACTGTATCTCTCTCTGCTTCGCGATGCCCAGCTCAAGCTCAGTAAAATCCCTCTTCCTTAAATCCCTCCTCCTGCTTACCTTGGCATCATTCCCCATGACCAGGTCCCTCAGCTCGATGATCTTGTCGTTGATGGAGGAGCGGTACCTCTTCTCGATGACGTTGTGTGTGGTCTTCCTTTCACCCTCCTTCACGACCCCAGACCCTAGGCTCAGCCCCAGCCCGGATCCTTGGTCCTGTGTCGCCATGGCGACACTCCCACCCTGGCACATCACCGGTGACACCTGCTTGTCTCCGCCCCCCACCACTACCGGTAGGGTGGTGAGGATACTGCTACTCATTAGGGTCTGAACGAACAAAAGGAATGAGAAGAGCCATGGTTATATACAAATATAATCTAAATTTAGCAAAACAATTAGATTTAGATCTGGTAAAAAGGAGCAGGACTACAGGACTACTACGTGTAATGAAAGACCAGCCATTCAGACCCTGGCTCCTCCCTCCGGAGTGTAAACCAGTCACCAAGGTTATTTATTAATGACTGTCACTTTATACCTGAGCACTCTGTCCTACTCGTATGTTATTGTATCCATACATCCATCCATCCATCCATCCACTTTCTATATGCCCCTGTCCTATACTGGGAAGCTACAATAGACAGGGAATAACCCAGGATGGGGCATCAGCCCATCGCAGGACACACCCACCATTCACACATATATATTGTACATATTATATATATTGTACGTATATTGTTCACTATTCTGTTATTTGTTGATCTTCATTGTTATATGCTGTTTAAGTCTGCAGGGAGGCACGCAAGCAATTCATTATACTCATTGCCAAATGACAATAAAGCTTTTGAATCCGTGAAAAGGTCACTAAAGAGAGCATATGCAAAGAAATATGAGTAAAGTCTGATAGACTAAGGCATTAATCTGACAGTGCTACAGCTCTTACACAGAACGTGATGCCCGGATTTCAAAACAGGCATTGTGCTCAGTTTAGGTCTTTGTAGTCTTAGTCAAAATCTAAGAGGGTGGAACTACTGCGCTCTGCAAATCACAGATGGTTTGATTCAGTTCTTACTGGATTTACTGGTTCCCATGCATTAACCCGGACAATGACTGACAGCTCATTTCAAAGCCTCAAATCTCCCTTTGACTTGAGATCGGCACGTTAAATGACTCACTGGGACTTGCAGAGAAGTGGTCTGGATGGGTGTAGTCAATGCAGTGATACCAGTCGGGTTTTGCATGGTGGGCAAAACCTGTGTGGCGTCAGACTTCAGAGTTGTGAGAACAAGGGAGTCTGTCTTTATTATTTGGGGTTGGTGTACCAGGACCTGCAGAAAACACATGAAGATATTTTATCTAAAGACTTCATTCGGCTTTCCTGAAGTTTTCTATTAGGTTCAGGCATTTGGGCTCAATTTGCTATGGACAGCGGGACAATAGTAACATATTAGCAATTAGCATAGTAGCCATTTTGACGCTTGGAAGCAGAGTCGAGCCTCAGGATCGGTGATCGTTTGAGACTGACTGGGAGCTGCTGTATGTGCTGTGACAAGGCGTGCACTGCCGGCTGTGGCGCCGCCACCGTCTGGATGGTTGGAGTCGCTGGTGCCAAGACTCCCTGGTGCGGGAATGCTATTGGCTGGACCTGCGGTGACGTGACGATGTTCTGCACCTGTGGCTGTAGAACTTCGCCGAAAAAAATAAATAAAAAAAATCTGTGTACATTTTTTTAAAATAAGTTATGATTATAACATGGTGACATACACAAATGTGTATTTAGCAAAGATATACGGGAAGTTTCAAAAAGTGCCAACATAAACCACAATCTCGCAGTAAAGGCTAAAAAATGTCAAGCATTGTTTTTAGGTGATGAAGCACATTCTTGAATCAGAAATTCCAGAATTCATTCACCTAATGTGAGACCCAATCCAAAATCCCCCTAAATGTTCATTTTAGTTCACATCTGATGGCTGGGTTGGTCATGGCATATGGTTTAGTGTATTTGTGCTCATCAAACCAGGGTGATTCATGAACTGTTGATGGGACTATGGAGCATTTCACTCATTAGGAAATACTTCTCGGCGGCAGTATTAGAATGGGTTTATATTTACCGACATTCATCCTGTGCTCTCAGGGGATGAGTGTTCCTAAATAGTGCAGGGTAATGCATCTCACCCAAACCCTTTTTATGGTAAACAAACACTTGAAAGTTGAGCAGTCTTAATTAAATAAGCTCTTGCCTACAAGGTGAGGTGTGACCCAACAAATTGCATCCCTCTCAAACCAAGATTTCTTCTTCTATCCATCATCCATGCATCCATCCATCCATCTTCTAATCACTTTTCCTAGTCAGGGTTGTGGGAGAGGGCATCATGCCGACTCTGAACCAGACCTTGGATGTGATGGTCCTCTAACCATTGGTAGCCAAAATTTGAGCTAGTGGCCCTGCTCAATATTTATATATTTTATATTTATATATTTGGGCTGGGGTCCTGGCCGGGGTGTTCCCCGAGTAACCCAGCTCAGGGCAAGCAGATGGATGGATATATATAAGCATGACGTGGAAGCACCAGAATCCCCCATTTATACACGTTTAGTGTGATTAAGCACAAGCATTCGCTCACCTTGGAAAGCAGGGGTGGGACTCTGGTGGTAGACAACAGAGTTCTGGATGAACTGGGGCTGGGAGGCCGTGGTTAGGCTGGGGGCGAACATCACTGTCTGAGCCTGTGCGTGGTTCTGAAGCGGCACGGGCTGCGTCTGCACGGCGAAACCCGGGCTGGGAGCCGGGACGGCCTGCGCCTGGAGAGCCACCTTGTGGATCTGCTGAGGCTGAAGGTGCAGGATGGACTGAGGCCGTGGCTGGAGGACAGGAGAGAGCCGGACCAGCGGCTGTTTGGGGGCCATGACCTGGATGGGGGTTTGGGAAGGGGTGAGGCACTGGGCGGTGGTCGCTGTGCGGCTGGGAGGGAGAACGCCCTGAGCAGGAATCTGGGGGGCTGGTTCTGGAACATCTGCTCCCCCTTTCTTAACAGAGCTTCCGAGACACTGATCTTCAAAGATGTCAGGGAAATCTCCCACTTGGTTGCTGACAAACTGGAGCATCTCTGCAAAAAAAACTCTGACAGTCAGACAACCTGTAGAGGGCGTATTCAGGTATTTTTCCCCAAAACTACCTGACCATTAATTATCATTCTTGTTCCACCCTAAATATACAGAAAGCACTCGATCATGAGTGACTCTAACTGGGAACTGTTTAACACTTTCATATTCATCCAAGTCACAAGCTAAATTCTATGCAATATTATTTCAACATAGCATTCCTCTTCAGCATGGTTATTTAAAGTGTGGCAACATAATTACAAGTAAACTTCAATCAGTCAGCATCAGTAACAGTAAACCTAGAAGAAACAGCTCCGCAGAGTAACTGTCATACAGTCCTGTGAAAGAGAGAAGGCAATGAGGAAACAGAAACCTCAGAAGTTTTTTTAAGTGGCACTTAAGTAGAGATGGAAACAAGGAGACCATTTGTAGACATAGACACGGCACCTCCCTGGGGTCTTGTTAAAAAACAGCATGAGACTAATTTGGTCCTAGAGTATCCCGCTGAGGTGTTAGACATTCTTTTGACAGTAATTAAAATGGCAAAATGTTGCAGAGTAATGCAGGTCATTACACACACTTTGTGTACATAATGCAGGTCACCTTAATTGTACAAGTACCATATTATTATGAGAGCAGGGGAACCAGAGGTGAGGTGGGATGGAGTAAAAATGCAGCCCGGGTAACTCGACAGCAAGAGAAGAGTCCATTCTGACATCACCCATCCATTTTCCATACCTGCCTGACCAATGTAGGATGACAGGGCCCAGGGCCTGTCCTATAAGGGAATATCCCAAGAGGGGCAGCCACTCGACACAGGCTGAAGATTCAAGAAAATGTCCTTTTATAGCTTTCTCAATTTAATTATATTCTCTTCATACAATTCAATTATCTTCAGAAATTTCAAATGTTAGTGTAAGATTCTGCCAATACATAAAGTATGCCAATTCTGGCAACTATGGAAGTTTCTAAACACAAAAGATCAGTTTAATCTCACTTCTATATTAAAATGCAAAAAAAGGAAAATAGTTTTCCCCCAACACTCGTTCTTTTCAAATAAACATAATATTTTCATTACAGCATGTTATTTTGTCCAATTAAGTATACTCTCAAGCCATATCACTGCATTTAAAAATTAGGACTCATTTTTAGTAACAGTTTTATTTATCTGGTATCTGTGACCCTTGCTACCAACGTGTGTACAGATGACATTGTGCGAACACCCAATGTATCATGGCACTGATAATTAAGTTACCTTCCTGTTGATCTGGGCATACCGGATTGCCGATGAACCTAATAAAAGGCGCAGTAGCCTTGAAACAATGAGCTCAGTGCCAAGTCGGGAAGTTTATCGTAGTTTATCATCTCTGAGAAAAGAGAACGGACAGAGAAAGGGACAGGGTTTATGGCCCTGGCGAGGTGACTGCGCAGAAATGAGGAAAGACAAGTCTTCATTCATCCTGTTACGTTGATACCACTGCAAGCGTAAGGCGGAACAAGGAGGGAGAAGCGCCACAGGAGCTTCACATCGACCTACTTCCTGTTCTAGGAAGTAAACATATGGGTAATATTTGATCAATTTAGCATCATTTTTGATTGAATCAGTCCTTAGCCAAAATAATTTTTGACGAAAAAGGTCAGTGTACAGTTTCGAAGCCTGATTTTCTGTATTATATATATACACATATAAATACATATAAATGAAAGACACATGTCCAGGAAGCATCCTCAGGGTTCCTCGTTGGTGATTATGTAAAAGACAAAGGCAATCTTGCCAATTTCCCTCTGTTAATAGGCCACCTTGCATGTCCCAGATGGCACTGTTACGCTTATATAACCTTGGCCCTTAGTCTCTTAGGTCTCAGAGGAATTCTTCTGCAGAGGTTGCATCTCTCAGCTTCATGCATATTGCACCTTGTGAGTTTTGAGCTTGTTGATTCTGAAATTTGGCCTTGGAAAGGGTTTTCTGCACAGTGTGGGTGTGGGGGGAGGGGAAGGGGGCAGTAGGGTAATACCCATGTACAAAACACAAATACAGGGCTATTGGGCAACTCCCAAGAGCGGTGATTCTGACTCCAACAGCTGAAGAATTCCTGTCATGTAACAACCCCGCAGACATTCTTCTGCTCATTGAATTTCATTCGACATTCTCTACTCAAGGTTGCAAAGGGATGTAAAGCAGAAATGTTTAGTTGATGCCGGGATGGTGGGTCTCGTGTGTTTTCTACTTAACCTCTCAGAGGGGTCAGAAACCCACCAAGTCCGACTGATCGAAGCTGTGTAATCAGTGCATCAAGGGAACCAGAGCAAGGTCAAAACCAAACATCGGGCACTGGGATGCAACGAGGTCTTATCTCGATTAACATTACTCACTGTTTACACTGCAGTAAGATTGTGTGTGACATTGTGGAAGATACGGAAAGTGTAACATAGGAATGGTCCAAAACAGCTGCCTTACTTATACAATAAAGACAGAATTATACGAACTGATACACCAACCATCTATCAGCCTCCTATCATATAGGGTTTGATATCACACCCTAAGGTAATACTGATAAAGGTTCAGTACCAACAGTGAATTTGGTAAATGTGACTTTTATTTACTGTGCATAAGTAGGTTAAAGGGTATACTTGTTACTGATCTATGTAATCTTATACTTTTAATTTTAAAGAGGCGTTTGGGTTTTTTCTTTGAATGATTAAACTATATATTACGAGATCTACCCTACCACACCTTGCAGGTGTTTTTATGGTTCTGATCAACAGTAAAAATACACAGATGCTTTCATTTGGCATTGTGCAATTTGGAAGAATAAGCAGCAAAACGGTACAGTATTTTACCAGCATTCATCACTTTAGAGTGAACTTTAAGCCCAGCATTTCAGGTGAAATGCACCCTAAAGCGGGTGTACGAAATTGAGAGACATTTCCACCCACACGGAGGGCAGGCAACACCTGAACTAACCTTAGAAATGTGGGAGGAAATCTGAGAGGACACAGGAAGCCGCACAAACATGATGAGAACATGGAGACTTCACACCATGTTGGCAGTACGGGGCCAGATCCAGAGCCTCTATATCTGTGACACTGAAATACTGAACTTGGTGCATCTATAAAAAAAATCTCTGAAATTTATGAAAACGAGTGCAGAGTACAAGTCAAACGTTCTTTCTGTGATCCCCGAAATCAATGAATAAATAGATTATTTTGTAGACTTAAAACGATATAGTTTTTCTCTGTGTTATTACGAGTAATTATTAAACGACTCATTATTCCAGTATTAAATGAACAGGGAGGATAGAACATGGATGGATATCGGATTCTTCTTAATTTTCTTTTTTCTTAATCATTTGGCAGGAGCCACTAATGAACGCAACTACGTTTTAAGTCTTAAGTCTTTATTTTATTTGATTCTACGTTCAATTCCAATTTAAATCCCCTTAATCTGGAAACTTGAAAGCTCAAACACTTTCTAAGTGCATCCCACGAATACCCTTTGCAAAAAATACAATATTGGGACCAAAGTTTTAATTCCTGGTCGCCACACGATTTCTACTCGGTGAAATTCCACACTGGTGACACCCGGCCGCGCTCTCTGCACGTTATTAGGAGGACAGTATTCAGATTAAAAAGTGTAATCAAGATGATTGTACCTTATGCACTTGGTAAAGGAAAATTATTGACTTTTCATTTTGATGATCTTACAGTTCCTTGCGACAAAATACATCCAAAATACATTAAAAGCACACACACAACGCAAACGTGCATCTTAGTATTTGCCCTGACAAAAACTGGAAACACTTTATTATAGCTGAGCATGAAATATACAAATGCTCAAATTCTCAAAAGTATAAAGAAAGAAGATTCGTTTTACTTACTGAGTATATTGCAACTTTTATAAACAAATAGTATTCCTTAGAATGATTTCACACTGAAACAAATTTTAAAATAAGCAGTGAATGTATTTTGTTGGATAGATGGCAGCGTCATTCAGACTACCGGCAAACTTAGGTATTTGGTCATTAAGGATTACTTTACAGTGAATAACACTCACCATCGATATCGCCCAGAGAAAATTCCTCTGCGAGCTCCGATAACGTAGGGTCCATGTTCTCCACTGAAGAGAAGAACTGATTCTGTCCAATTTACTCTTTTTGAGTTGATGCAAAGTTGAGCAATACAAATTTACTAGAAAGGAGGCTACGTGGGCCGGGTGTCCCTACACATTCTTTGTGCTTTGCAGAACTGTGAAAATAGACAGGGGATGAAGAGACGCTGAAAAACTGCCTCAAGGAGGCGACTGACAGTGCTGCAGGATCCATTGACAGACACGAGCTTGATTCTCTGCCTATGACGTAATCCACAAACAGTGCACGGAAAGCAGCGAGGCCGGCGATTGGCTGGAACCTGACAGTTGTTGTCATGAGCCCAGGTGCCGCTGGCCAATCGCCGCGCCCCCAGTAGCGTGGTCCGACTGGACGTCATTGATCAGAAGCTTCCAGTAGTGTTGTTCGGTCTCACCAAAAAAGGGTGATGTTCCTTAGTCGTAGTCGGCTACCGTCGTGTTTTAACTTGTAACTCGTAATCGAGGTTTATGAGGATCATGGGACTTTTTTTAACCGGTTAAACGAGCGGTCTACGGAATTGGGCCGGGAAATATGATGTCACTTCCGCACTTTTTAGCTCACCCAGGCATGCTTGTTATGGAAGTAGCCGGCCGGACTTCGGATTGGTAGCCAGTCTGTTGTGCTTTGGAGATAATGTGTTGCTTTAGGAGGCAACTTACGTTTTTAATCAAACTTAAATAGCATACTTTATAATGTTTGCATTAACCATTACGCCGCGTACTGCAACTTCTAAAGCGTTTTTTCTGAATATTGCGCGATCTACCCGCACTACCTTCGCGATCGATGTATTGGGCACCCCCGAGTTAGACTATAGCTTGGTATGTACTCTAGTTACAAAACTTTTTAATTTGTTGATGCCCCTTAAATTGTAGACTAATTAGATTCCTGATTAAGAAACTTAATGTACACTTAACATTCGTTTCCGTTACTTGTTCGCATTATTACTGGAGTATTATTCATTTACTACATTTGCTGTTCTACAGTTAATTGGAACGAGAGAAATATTGACAAATTGATATTTCACTGAAATTGTTTGTGATTTTGTTTCAAGTATTGCCAGAAATAATGATAACACGCATATAGCTACAGGAAGTCACTGATTGTTAATTACATCTACGGTTTATACATATTACACAATTACCAAACAATATGGGACACCTGTAGCACTTATATGCTCATATATCGGTTTTATACTATCAACATAAACATTTCCACAGACACGTTGTGTTGTACAAACGGAAACCAAGGATTACAGTGCCCCAACGTAATGGCCCCCAGTACAAAATATTCAAATAATCAAATTCTAACAGAAAAACCGTTTTCATCAACATTCTGTGATCAAGTAAGTTTAATCTTTTTCACACCTGCAATGTCCCGATTAAGCCGCTGGAAGGAGACATTTCCTTGTGAAAAAATGCAAAACCATATGCTCAATTAGTGGGCACTACCACTGGGTAAACGGTTGGATGGAGGGTTAGATTTATACAGACTCCTTGTGCAAAAATGTATACAAACGACAATTCCTCAGGATTTTTCAGCTGAGTAAAATGTATGTTTTGTCATTTTGTGTTTTCTCGTAATTCATGTTGTAAAGTACAGTTCATGATTTTGGAGTTTGGATGTTCACAAGTTCACTTTTTGTTCAGATTTAAAAATATATTGTCTTCACACATAAGTGTAAGTGCAACATTTGTTCCCCACGGGACTGTACTATGAAACTGAGGGTTTCAAAGACAGATTTTTTTTGTAAAAAGCCATCTTTATTGCACTTTTCATTGGCAGTAATTTATAAAAAATTTATGTGGGTGTTTTCTGAGAACAGAGCTAACAGAATGTGAGATGTACTGGTTTAGAGTTATAAAGTTATCCGAATCATCAGAAATGTAATACGTTCTCTGCAATAGTCACATTTTTTCTTTAATGACCATTTCATTTCCCTTGTAGTAGTGGTTTGATTGACCTGTTCAATCCCACCAGCACCAAATGTTACCGACATAACCAACATGATAACCAATATTGTATCACTGTATACTGTATATATCCTAATATTCAATAGTTTTTATACACAGTGCCCTGATGACTTGAACAGCACTATGTCTAAGGAAGAATTGCTCTTATAAGGCTGAAGATGCACAAAGTACTTGTTAAGAACTACAATGGCCAAATAAGCCAGAACAAAACTAAGCAACATTACTGGGGAAATGATTCACAAGTTTCACACTCTAGACAGACAAGAGATAAAATGGACTGTGAGTCATGTGAAAAGAGAAAAGTGGAGCAGTATAGAACCATCAACAGAAAATGCCATAGACACCACCTGTAGACAGTAAAACTGCACTTCATATAAAGTGGCCGTCATTCTTATGGGTGTGACATGGTATAAAACCTAGCAGGCTTGATTGTAGGCCTCCCTGATGCATATGCACTTAAGTGAAAAGAACTCTCGATATATGCTGGAATATGCTAGACTCATGCTAGACTACTAATTTTCCACTTGCCAGACTAGAATATATGTCAATTTATATCAACATTACAAACCTGCTCATTGCAAAATAGGCAAAGTAGCTAATTCTCAGATGTAGGAAAGTAAAATGTATCCATACTCCCACTGTATGTGGTGGTGGTGGAGGGCAGGGTGGGGTATTTCAAACATGTCCTATGGAGACAATGGCACATAGCAGGGGTACATCTCAAGAGCCCCTGACCTTGGAGTCACAAGGCAACAGTTCTACCCAACAAAGAATGGTCTATGGACATGGAGTCTATGGGCATAGTAAGGCAGATGGACCTGACCACTATACGTGGAAACCATGAAGTACCGCTTCTTTGGTCATTCCAATGAATGAATATTTCGAAAACAGAATCTATGGAGTCATCTGGTCAAGGGCAATGACATGTTTCCATACACATTTCAGTGTGACATGTAATGCACTCACTACATATCGCTTACAACATCAGTAAACACTTCAAACTCTGAGGATGTTAAACATAAAAAGGATATCTCCTTACATCAAAACAGCTATAAACCATTATAACAAGCCCAAAACAAAATTAAACAAGAAAAAGAGTAATTCACCAAAGCAATGTGACCAGAAAGACAAGCGTGTAGTCTTTGTAGGCCGAGACTCACTGTTCTAATCCTACGGCCAGATATTACACGAATTGCACCAGGGACCCAGACTGACCCTGCTCTCTGATACTTACCTGTATGTTACTTTGGACAATATATATTGCACTAAAGAGAACAGGGCATATTTAATTCATATGCTCATGAACACTGTATTCATTGAGTTTAATTACACAAAATTATGTATAGCTACTTGGGGATTACACTGCTAATTTGGCCGACAGCACCTCTGCAAAAGACAATGGCTCGTTTGTGTTACATCATATACTTATCTATTCTGCTCAGACACACAATGTAAAATGTTAACAGGGTGACAACACTGAACAATACAATGTTACCCATGGGTTTTCGTTCAACACCTTCCACCACTCCTGTGTGACAGATTGGTTTCATCTGCCTTCATCGATTTTATCCTGGTGAAAGCTAGAATACCTAGCCTCAGATTTAAATATGCACAAAAGATCAGAACTAACCTCAAACCGGGCTCAAAGTATTGATGTGAATCCTCTTGGATAATGATTAGAAGGATCCTCTCACTTTTGCTCATGGACCGAAACATTTAACGGAAATCATTACTTGCTCAGATTGCTTTAGTACCGGAGACGAGTATGACAATGTCTTCTATATGGAAGTGTGTGATTCTTGATTAATTGGGTGGTAATTTGAGGATTGGGAGAAGGCTGGGGGAGCGTCTTCACGTGGTGCTCAGACTGGCATGGGAAGAGTCATCTTATTATTACCCCTTAGTACTGCAAAAGAGGGGGGGGCAGGAGGAGAACATGAGATAAAAAGCAGAACACAGTCTCCACGCCCAATACGACAATACACAAATGATGTAATATCATCCACGTCTCCCCTATCGGACACTTACCCTTAGTTACGTAAAGGTAGAAGAAGTCACAGTAGAAGATGGTCTGCACCACACCAGACACCACAGCAATCTGATCGAAGAAACCCTCTGTGTGGTATCGCCATACCCAGTTGGCCAGGTAGAGGGCGCGGTAAAGGCCCAGGAAGAACAGGTAGTGTGTGGTGATGGACTCCGCCTCTCCAGTCTTGGTGATCATGAAGAGCTGGGGCAGGATGGCTACTGACTCCAAGTAGATGGAGAAGGTCCACAGGATCTATGCACCAAAAATACCATACCAAGAATTTATGTATATGGCTGTGTGGGGCAGCAAAGAATTAAGTGTTTGAGAGGAGGAGGCAAGGAGCAACATGCCAAAGAAATGAATGAAAGAGACTGAAGAGAATGAAGCAGAGTTTCCACTCATCCCAGATCAGCCTAGATGGAAGGGACACATTAGGTCTATTAAAGGGAGGGCAGGCCGTTTTTCTCTTCACAGAAGGCAGACGACAACTTCTCTACCTCCAAGGGTGTGAAGTCATAGTTCTCCAGGAACGAGAGGCCAGCCACGGGAATGAGGAGGAACTCCACGCGGAATGAGTCGTTCTCAGAGTCATAGGAGCTCCGGAAGCGCATGTAGATAAGGTACACAGTGGCATAAGCCAGAATCAAAAACACCACCTGTGGAGAATATGAAGGAGTTGGGTGATTTATGATGTAACAACAAGTCAATGATCTCAAAGGTATGGTACCAATTTCAATTTCATTTTTTTTAAATTATTTTAATGATCACATGGGCCAGTAAATATAGATCCAGGGGCCAGATATGAACAAAATTGTTTCACTTTGTTCTCCTTTTAAATTTTTATTTCCTTTAATATTAAAACTTTTCCCAAAAGAACTCACATAATTGTAACATTTAATTTCAATAACAAAAAAGTCAATTAACAATTAACTTTAGTGTGCCAGGTAATGGATATCCGCTTAACAGCGGTATTTTAAAGTTTGAGCGTGACTGGTGCATCGTGCGTATAGTGGCTGTTAATTTAAGTTTGCAGAACTGAAAACAAGTGGACAATTTAAGCGGTTATTAAAAAAAAAGAAAAAAGAAAAAAAAGACAGACAAAGGGGGTAGAAGCCATTAACCAAATTACTGACCACCACTGTCTACGGTTCCACGGTCTCAGCTGAAGTGAAAAGAGCATCACTTAGTTTTTTCAATGAGGCAGCTGGAGGGATATTTGTGTCGTTATCAGGGGAAAATTAAGGAATCACTCTGCTGACCCATGAAAAGGACTGTGTAGCATCATGTGAAACAATGTTAAAGGACATGTTCTATATCCATGAAGTATAATATTATTATTATTAATAATAATAAATACCTGAATTACATAGCTAACTAAATATTAAGTTTGCTTTGAGTTTTACCATTGCTGAAAATAATACATCTGTAATTGCACCATTTAAAATGTGAAAGAGGGTATCCTTACTGCTCTTTCATAATCATTCTCTGCATGACATACCTGACAGTTGTCTCTCCTTTAACATTTCTCCGTGATTCACACCATAACAGTATATACGCAACCAACAGGCGCAGAACAGCCCAGAAAGGGTGGAGCATTTGCATTGAAACGTAACTCAGCCCATCATTCCATCGACTGACTGTACATGACACCAGTTAGCTAACTCAACCAAATAGCACATAGAATTAGTGAACAGCTGTGTTCATTCACACACATGGCTAAGTTACACCCAGGCAGGAATCCCAGTCCACCACAGGGCTAAATAAATTAACAAGAGAAATTATACTATGATCTATGGGAGATCAAGAAATACTAATTAACTTACCTGTATGTCTGCAGAAGAACAGCTAAGCAGCTGAGGCAGGCATATGCCAAAATGCATGCCGCAAAGTGTTTCAATGGAACTAAGGCTGTCACTATCCATTATATCAATAATCGAGTAATCTACAAACTAATCCGATGATTCATCAAGTAATTGTTTATAATACAACATAATATAATATACTCAGTGACAAAAAAAAGTGAAACATCCAGAATTAATGGTCCAATTTGGATGTAATTTGGTACACGTGCAGACCAGAGATGGGTATCTAAATGATTCGACTGGCAAGGCGTTGGCACGCCTAGTCACCAGATACAGAGGATGCATCGTAGATGCATTAGACAGCATTGCCAGCACTTGATGGAGTTCGCTAGGGGTCACATTGTAGGTTTGCATGAGGCCGGGTGGTTGTATTGTGCAACTGCCTGGCATGTGGGGCATGCAGATGTCATAGTCGCTCAATGTTGGAACCAATGGGCACGTGAGGGCATCAGCATACGTCATGAAGGCTCCAATCAACAAAGAGACTACACCAAGGGAGGATCATCATATTGTGCACCAAGCATTACAGAACCCCATGACATCTATGCCTGCCATCTGGACACCGGTATTGGACTCTCTACAACACTCCATGCCATCCCGCACCGTGTCTCGACGCCTGGCATCAGCCGGACTACGGGTTCACTGTCCCATGCGTAGGCTGCCGTTAACACAAGCGGAGAGCCGCCTGTGTTTGGAGTGGAGCCGTCGCCACGGACTGATGACTAGTGGCGTTGTACCTTGTTCACCATTGAATGTCGGTTCTGCATTACCACGGATGACTGGCATCCTGGTGTGGAGAGCCATAGGGTATGACTCTGGTAGCGACCAGTTACAACAGCTGTGGGCCGACTTGCCGCAGGAGAGGACATAACGGCCGTATGACTCCATTCCGCACATTATTGACGCATATATCCAGGCCCAGGGTGGTGGCACACTACTGACATGGGACCAGCCATGTGCCCATAATGCCAACTCCGCTGTCCGTTTGATCTGATTGTATAACCATTGCAATAGTCACACGACCTTTCACCACATGCAGATTCATTTCAATTCCACCACTCCATCTGGGTGCTTAACTTTTTTTGTCACAGAGTGTATAATATATAATAATATAATATAATATAAGCATTACAACTGATGTACTCTGCTGTTGGATAAATTCTATTCGGTTATATTGTTAATTTCCTAAATAAATTGCAAAAAATTCAAATATCACAATTGAACTTTTTCCAGTATTGTTCAGCCTTAACACAGAATATGTTCACAAAAAATAATTCATATTAATTGGTTATGCGATATGCACCGTATTACGTAAAATGATGCGGCTAAGCGACGGGGCTAGTCTGCTTTAGTGGCAATGATTCTGACGTATACTGTAAGAATTGAAGAAAGTAATGACCAAAAGAATGAGATCGCGGATACAAGCGGCAGAAGTGAGTTTCCTGCGCAGGGTGGCTGGGCTCAGCCTTAGAGATGGCGTGAGGGGCTCAGAGTAGAGACGCTGCTCCCCCGCATCAAAAGGAGGCAGCTGAGGTGGTTTGGGCACCTAGCTAGGGTGCCTCCTGGACGGCTCCCTGGGGAATTATTCCAGGCAAGTCCAACCGGAAGGAGGAGGCCCCAGGGCAGACCCAGGACACGCTGCAGAGATTATATCTCCCAGCTGGCCTGAGAAAGCCTTGGTATTGCCCGGGTGGAGCTGGAGGAGGTGACTGGTGAGAGGGAGGTCTGGGCGTCCCTGCTTAGCCTGCTGCCCCCGCAACACGACCCCAAATAAGCGGGGGGAAATGCATGGAGGGCTGGAATCGCAGAAAGCAAATTACACAAAATAATCAAGTGAAAGTTGTGACAGACAGGTTACGCTACTCCAGGAGTTGGAATGGCACACAGCCATGATGCTTTCGCGTTTTATTTAGATCATGATTGTCTATGCAGAGACTGCCTTCCACCATATTGCCGAGTAATCGATTAGGAAAGTTTTAATAGATGATAGAGTAATCGCGTTTAAATGGAGTAATTCTGAAAACTCTAGATACAACTGTTATTTAGTGTAAGGACATGTATAGCAAACAAGGTACACAGCCACATACTGTAATTGCTCAGCGGGCACGCTCAGACACATTCCAGGTTCCTCACCTTCATGACCGTGTTGTAAATGGAAATGAAGCTGGTGAACAGGTCCAGGTATCTGGCGGTGAAGACCAAAGCGAACAGTACCTGGCTTTTCCCAGAAATACCTGTGGACACATGGAGATCCCATAACTGGATTGGTCAGCTTGGCACAGTCTGCAATTTGCTATGCATGGATAACAACCGATTGATAATTACAAATGTGTTCAAGGAGCTGGGTTTGTGACCAAAAGTATCAGGAGAAAACAGAAGGTTAGTTTTACCTTGAAAATTTAAGTTAATTTATAGTTCCTCAATAAAACGACTCGAAGCATAAATATGTAGAAAATTAGCAAGTAAGCTGTTAATACACTACTTTCCGTCTGATTATAGTTCAAACGTGGAAGTGAAAAACTAATCAATGCAGAGACGGATATTCTAAGTTGAGAGGGGGGATGCAAAAAGTGTGACCGAACTTCATATCACATGAATTGATTAGTTTTTATTATTATTTTTAATTACATTAACGGCTCCTCGGTGCTAAACAGAAACGTATGCCATCATGTTAACTTGATTCAGCGCAGCATCAAAGAGCATAGTTAAAATTGCAGGAAAATAAAACAACCGGGGTGCAAAAACCTCGAAGATATACGTAACCAACCAAAGTCTGTCAACAAAAAGCTAGGCAGTCCGCATTCCGCAATGCACATCTCGGCTAACAGAACTTTCTCGGTATGTGGCTGTCCGCGGACTTACAAACTACATACCTGCACAAGACTTAGATCTCCAGATTTTAAGAAACAATACGATGATCGCCACAAGATGGGACACGTCCCCCAAAAGACGAAAAATGTTCATTTTGCGCAAAACCCGGTTTCCCTTCACGCCAAACACCAGACGAATTATACTTTATGAACCAGCAAAGTAGTTTTCAGGAGATTTCTTTTCTTCTAAAACCACCCCCAACCAGCAAGACTCCTCGAGTTTTCAGTCGCGGTAAAAACGAGTAAGATTTAAAGCCCTGCGCACACTTCCGCAGAACTATCTTAATGTTTAGTCTGTTTAAATTTCAGACCATAAAGTTAGGTTTTCCCCAAACTATTTTTCCGGATTAACACGCGGCAACAGTTATTTTTCTCTTAACTCGTTGCTTAAAAAATATGCATGCATCCTTAACAGAAAACTTGCTTCTTTCCTCCCAGTTATATAAAAAAAATAGCCAGAAGTATCAGAAGTAGGTGGGTGACGTGGCTGGCGGTCGCGGCTCAGTCTGGCTTCGTCGCTATTAAAAAAAGGTTGGCCGAACGAATTCGGAGTCGCTGCTTGCCTTTAAACCCCCCTTAAAGGGGATGGCGGAGAATCGGCCCACTGTTCTGGCAGAGCTCTAGGGCTCCTGGCTGCAGGGGCTGGACCGCAGTGGCCGGGTTCCAGCTGAAAGATGGCCACGGGGAGAAGGAGGCCTTTGGACTCTGCTCGTGAAGCTTCTCCAGCTCCCATTTCTTCATCCCAGTAATGACCCCAGACCCACAAATTAAGGGAAATGTCATGTATTGTCTTCAGGTTTATGACACTGTAGCTGTTGTCAAATTAATAATTTCACTCGGGGATGCAAATGTAAACAGAAAAAGCAAACAGACGTACACGTACGCTGTACATAATTGCATGACAGCACAGTGGTTGAGCAGATAGCCTTGTTCATTCATTCCCATGGGGGACACCCATGTTCTGTGTTTGCAGTTTGCATGCTCTTTGCATGTATTGTATATCATTCCGTCATATAATTAAAATTTGTGTGGCTTTTCTTGCCAATGCATAGTTCAAATAGCAAAATGCTTTCTGTACATGTGGCCGCTGTCACCTTCATGTCATCACTGAGAATTTTTCATGGCAAAAGACATACTGTATGTCTCCAGTGTAGGATATTATCTCCCAACATCCAGCTTCCTGTCATTATGTTAATAGATAACGTCCATAAGACAGCACCATATTATCTATTTAAATCGTGCAGTGTGTGCCTCAGCTCCATGTGTGGAGTTTGCATGTTATTCCCATGTTTTGCCTGGGCTTCCTTAGAGTATTCCACTGTCCTCCTGCAGTCCGAAGACAAACAGTTTAGTGAATTTGTCTCTTAATTGCCCATCGTGTTCTGAGTTATTGTGTGCCTTGAATTGAATTTCACTGTGCTTGTTAAGATATGCTTCAGGCTCATTGTGAGACTGTTTGGTACTTGGTTATGGCACTTGGATAGATGTTTGGATGGATGGATGGATGGATAATTGGATGGATGGAAGTGCTAATGTCATGTGGTCAATGGAGAACATGTGCATTTTTAAGAAAACATCTGCCCCAGCATGGGAGTCTAAATTTACAGAAATATACAAAGAAATATTTCCAAAATTCTCATGCCAATAAAAGCTACATCAGATATTTCCTTTCTTTTAGTCATATACAGTGGATCTCTTTACTCCGTTGTTGCTGGGTCATTGAGACATACAGGAATACCCCAAGACTGGAGACGCTCTGATCGTAGTGTGTTCTAGGGCCTCTGACCCAAATTATTAGTCCTTAGAATGGTTTTTGGCCACAGCGAGCAGCTAGTGGACGGAGACAAGGAAAGTGACTCCATGTAAGGGCAAAAAGACATTCATAGCACATCTATTTTGGAGCTGACGTGGCAATCTGCATGCAGCAAATCTGGCCAGTAAGGTAGTACAGTAGTCTAGTCTGGAAACAACCAGACAGAAAGGAGCATGAGATACATTTAACCCTCTTCAGAACTAAAGTTTCTTCAGAAAAGTTCACCCATTCCTGGGCAGTAAAGCCAAGGTTAGGTTATCTGTAGATCCTACTGGTAAGCTTGGTATTTAAAGAGTACAACAGTTATCTGAAATATTTAGGACATATAAACCCAGGAAGGTTACTTTGAGGAGATGTTGGAGGAGAGATGTGTATAATTTGCATTATGCACAGAATGCATAGTTTCTTTAAAAGAGAGATTTGAATGTAGTATCTAGACAATAGAGCATTAGGTGTGCAATTTATACTTATAAGGTGCTTATTAATTTCTTCATTAAATATAATGTAATACAATGATGCATGATTAAGATTGATGATGGATGGAAAAAAATAGGCATTTTTATTTTTAACTTCGAAATTACATCATAAAGGTATATCCATTACGGGATATAGTGGACAGAGTTCAAAAGGAAATTTTCTATGAATTATGTAATTCAGCCAGATAATTATAGTTAGCGGGCGGCATGTGGATTTAATCAAGTGTATTGTTGTGCTGCTTCTCCGTTAAAGCAGGAAAAGCGAGCTGCTGCTCATTGGTCACACGATACCTGACACGATGCCATGAAGGCTGGCGCCTCGCATTCGCGGCAAAAAGGTGCAGCGAGCTCGTGCGCTCTCTTTTTTTCTAAGGCCCCAGTGATTTAATGCCCGAAACTGCAACTGCCACGTATGGCCGCCAGGTGTCACATGTGCATCAACCTCTATTTGTCGCAACCCCCTCTGAAATAAGAGATGTTCAATTTGGTTTTCGATCAGAGAGCAATCACGTTGCAAGGGCAGCGTGTTATCAAACTAAATTTAAAAGTAGCACACACTGGAATGTACGCCATTCTAAAAGAAATTACCCGAGACCAGCAGCATTTAGCGTTTTGCAGTAACAAGCAACAGCTGTGAGCACTGTTGCTACAAAGACAAAGGAGAAAGAATTATAGGGAAATTATTTCAGTTTAGAATGGTGAACATGGAGACATATGGGCTTATGTAGCTGATAGGCTTCTGGGATATCCAGTTTGCTCTCGGTAATGCAAACCAGACATTTTCCGCCATCCATTAAGAAGAGCCCCTGACTACTATCCGGAGCAGGGAACAGCAGACGTCACAAATCCATCAGCACCATGCCAATCCCTTCTCCGGCCATCTACCAATCACTGGACTTTAAACACTTGATATGTCCTGCCAAAGAAATTTCTTATGAAATGTGCGTCATTCTTAGGAACAAAGGGTGAAATAAGTGAGCGGAGAGACAGAAGCATTTTTAGAACTGGGTAAATGGATAAAGGGAGGGATGGTGGCGGCGTGAACGTGACGCGCGGGGGGCCAATTTGTCAGGCTATTCGCAGCCTCTCGGGGGGCCTCGTTCTCACCTGTCCTGAAGCCCCAGCCTCACTGGCCCATGATGTATTTTTAGATGTACCGTCGGCTGAAAGTGTGCCGCTTAACGGAGGCAGGGTCTCCTTCTGAATGAGACAGTATACTGTGGGACTGGGCGGACGCTGGTGTCATCTGGGGTGGTGTGCATCACTGTGGGCATTTACTAAATTTAATATGCTATTTTGCCTTCATTTCAGGTGTGGGTTCAAAAATACATCAGTTAGTCTGTAGGCTAGGTAATTGTCTGCACTTTTAAATCAATTCAAATCCTCTGTTTTTCAACTTTCCTTCCCACCCTGCAGCCAGACAGAATAATTTTGGTGTGAAACTGGAAGATTATTAGGAACGCTTCACAGATCTCTATGGTTATGCTCTGTAAGAAGTTAAAAAATGATCACCCCCCCCCCTCCAAACAGGTCTCTCCAAGGTTTATTAAGCTTGTTGTCGCTCACTAGCCTGGTTGCATAGCTACATTCTGTTGCCACGCCAACAGTTCCCATGACAAGTGCAGATTTTGTAGCCATAGCAATAGAATCGCAAAACTTTACCATAACTTTAAAATGTTTTTTTTTTGTTGAAAAATTTGATTGTTACTTTAATACCTGTAATAAAACTATGAAGTAACACAGCTAATGCTGATATGAAGCGTCAGTAATCTCTGCAGTCAGTGGATTCAGTTCAAAATGCCTATAGATTACTTGAAGACGCTCAGATAATATAATGGCCATGTATATGCAAGCAAGATCCTGCTCCTTAAGCAATAAACCATCTGCTAACTGAAATACAGGCATTTCTTATATCGCGGTGCTAATCTGAACCGCAATGCAATAGGTCACAGTGAACAACGAGTGTCACCCCAATTGCTTGAAAAGTGATCGAAACCACTTACAGCCCATATTCTCTGCTCCCTTTGATTTACTTAAATTTTCACCATGTCACATATTAAGTCTGTAAATACCTTGGTTACCTCGCTGATTGAGCATGCGTGTGATTAATGGATCCTTGCCCACCCCTGTGGCATATTTATTAACCTAAGTGTCCTTAAACAGCGATTCTAAAGGCCAGTGCTGTCATTTTAGTTGTCATCGCGGTGTCCGGGTGACCTGCTCCAATGGCCAATGCGTAGGACTGCAGGAGGCAGTGCCAAGCAACTGCACAGCCACTTCAGCATGGGACACTCAAGAGATTCCACCCACAGCCCACAGAAGCCGCGTCTGCCCGCCATTTCAGGGTGCTCTCGTGTCCGTGCTCGTCCGTGCTTAACCCAGGATGAATCAAACAATTTATAACATTTTACTTACTATTCTGCAGTTTGCAAAATGTTATAGAGGGGACTTAGAAATCCAATTTGACCACAACAGTTTATATACAAGTCATTTCCTGACTTCTTCAAACAAGTTAGTTGAGTAACAATATTTGATGTCTGTAAACCTAAATCAGAAATATATTAATCCTATTCATTTTCATTTTTCTAATATTCCCCTGTATCTGACCTTCTGTGGGCATCACCTATGTCTGTGACCTTCTGTGAGCATCACCTATGTCAGGTGACCTTCTGTGGGCATCACCTATGTCTGTGACCTTCTGTGGGCATCACCTATGTCTGTGACCTTCTGTGGGCATCACCTATGTCTGTGACCTTCTGTGAGCATCACCTATGTCAGGTGACCTTCTGTGGGCATCACCTATGTCTGTGACCTTCTGTGGGCATAACCTATGTCTGTGACCTTCTGTGGGCATCACCTATGTCTGTGACCTTCTGTGGGCGACTTTCTGTGTTTCTCCAGCGATACACAGAGGGAAAAGCAATAGACTCCAAAGTAAATACAATGCACTCTGGAACAGCCAATGAGATCCCACACACTGGTCATCTCCAGAATTCTCGCACTCACCACATTTCACGCACATTTTGTTTGAGAAATGCCGCCGCATTCCAGCTTTTATTTTAAGCCAGTGATGACATAATGAAATCTCGTTCCTATTGTCCGTTTTTTACATCACCCCTCCCCTGCTTCATCTCTGTGAAATTTCCCTGCAGTTTACATTCACCTCATCTCTCTTTCCCAGCCCCCCCCCCCCT
>JAODKL010002868.1:0-28642 GCA_026780765.1 Petrocephalus schoutedeni
CACCCATCCACCCATGCCCACCTCTGTTACCATGGGGAATGCAGAGATGGGCCCTTTAAGCTCCGAGCTCCGAGAGGAGCTTGCAGCTAATCGCTAACTCGCTGACCGCTCTTTAAAACCCCATACGCTGTCATCCTCCTTTGTCAGCTGCTTCCGCAAGGGCCCCCCCCCATCCTCCATCTATCAGGTCTGTCAGTAGCTATTCCGCGATGTCCGCTCGGTGAGGTGAGGGAGGGCAGAGGGGTGGGCTGGGTGTGGAGCGTCCGCCACCTCGCCTGCATATCTGGTGTCACGCTTTCTGTGGCCTCAACCTGCAGCGGACACTACAGGGAATCAGCCGGTCTCTTTGCAGTTTTCCTGTAGTTACATAAACCAATATACATACATATATATATATATATATATATATATACACACAAATAATACTCACTGCCTATTGCTTTTATACACCTTTTACTCTTTTAATATGTACACATATTATTTGTATACTATGTCTTGTTTTTTTACACCATATCATTTAACATACTTTTAAAATGCTTTGTTGTCTCTGATATTCCGTACCCTACGCTGCACCATTAAGCCGTGCTGGTGTCTCTCTTCTCCCTGTACCGTTATGGTCCATGCACAACTCTAGGACACTTAGGATACATGCTCACTAGTGTGTATATGTTCTCCATTGTATTCATCACTAGTTTGTTGTATCAATGGCATATAAGTTTAAAGAAAAAACGACTCTGAGTCGGGGTTCAGTTTGGAATAAATCAATTGTGAAAACTGACACCTGGAGGTGTTTTCCAAATGGTGTGTTTTGCTCTTAGTCAGATGTAAAACACCTATCTGGATTTTTTTTAAGCTGCAGTGCTAGTTATTAGGAAGAATTATTCCTTTCCTTTCCAGACTTATTCAGCGATAGTGCTGTCTTGTATGCCAAGAAAAGAAAAACTTGACTTGCTGAAATGCAGCTGAGAAATGTTATGGCTTGATATCATCAGCGGGCATCAGCATAATTTCTACATTATTTTTTATTTCCATTTGATGTTTTCAGTAAATACAATCAGCCCAGTTTTGCCCTTTTGACAATACTAAAGCATTTTGGTCAGTTGGATGAAAAATACATGAGGAAGTACATTTTACTGTATAGTGTACATTATATAATAAAATTATTTCTATAAAGTGTAAATCAAAACTCTCTCGTGTTTGCATCCTTCTTATTGGCAGTAGCTTATGTTATGATAATGATAACCAAACCCTTATGACAGCTTAACCCTGACTAAAGTACTCACTGGCCAACTAAAAGCTATAACATCCTAATCAATCCAGCTGTTGGTTGTGGCAGTTAAACCAAACAATGCATCGCAAAAGTTCATCTTTCACCTGCCATTTTCACGTTCATTTTCAGGCAAATATATTGAGGTGTTTCTACTGAACTTTTTTTTTTAGGTATCTGGCAGCTACACAGATAATGAACTGAAGCATCAGCTTCTAAACAGTACAACTCAACAAGTTGATTAGGCAGGCTTGAACGATTCTATTTCCGGGAGTGTGACTGCTTGGTATTTCCCCACACAGCAAAAAAAGCTGCTACATGTTAATGTCTTTCATACAGGTCCTGGAAGAGCCCATTGACAAAATGGGGAGTAGGGGCTAGTGGGGTGGTGGGGGGTGTGGGGGGGGGGGGGGGGATCACAATGGCAGGCCTCTGCCCAGCAGCTTCAGCATTACTGCGGAGTGACGCCGCTGGCCAGTCCATTCACGGTGGGGGAGCGAGGGCCACGGCGCGATGCTATCTGCAGGACTGTCAGCAGTTTGACCTGCTCTGCTTGATCGAATCTCCCACTGCGAGATTAGCGTGCCTGCGTGCGTGCCTGCGTGTGTGTGTGTGTGTGCATGGGTTATGAATATATTTGGGTTATGCATATATATTTTATATATTTGTGTATGTGGGGACCAAATGTCCGCAAAATGTAATAAAAATCTGGGACTGCAATCAAAAAAATAAAAATGCTAAAAGTCTTGCATTTTGTTTGGTTACTAATGGTTACAGTTAGGGCTGAGTAGGGGTTAAGGTTGTCATTGCTGGAATTAAGGTTTTTCCCATAGAAGTGAATGGTAGGTCCCCTTTTAGGTACGCGAGTCTGTGTGTGTGTGTGTGCCTGCATATGTGTGTGTGCGTGCATGCGTGTGTGTGCGTGTGTGTATGCGTGCATGTGTGTGTGTGTACGCGCGCATGTGTATGTGTGCGTGTGTGTGCATGTGTGTGTGCATGTGTATGTGTGCGTGTGTGTGCATGTGTGTGTGTGTGTGTGTGCGTGCGTGTGTGTGTGTGCGTGTGTGTGTGTGTGTGCGTGTGTGTGCGGTGTATGAGATCTGGGACACTGCAGCATCCAGTGCTTCCTACTCTCTGTTCTTCAGTATGATTCCGTTTTCTTATCACAAAGTGGCTTCAAAAGTGAAGCACATAAATGGAGAGAAATACCAATGCCTAATCATCAGTAATTATTATTCTAAGTGCCATCAGCTCTGTAATGATTCCTGACCACCACAGATAACGCTCCTCCAAAACATTCTGTCTCCATTCTGGGTCTTCATGTTTCCCGTGTTTGTTGCCCGTTTGTCGTTGGAATGATTTTCCAAAATGTTAATAAAATGCACCTGACTGTCATATAAAATCATACCTTTTTGTTCTGTGTAAGACTTTCTTTTATAAAACTTTCCTCCTGATGCACTTCTTCCCTGGACTCTCTCCAAGGTGCGGTATTGAGTACATTATTTCTGTCCCAAAGCATTCGCCTTCTTGTGACATCCAAAAGAACAGGACATATAGGTCTAGCGTTAAAAGAAAATAAAACTCCACTTCACTGCAGTGACGGTAAATAAGGAAAATGCCTTTGCTGTATAGAGCAGTGCGCTGTGAGCTCTGGCCACTCTCAAATTCATGGTAGCATGGATGTAAAAACACATACGGCTTGAAGTCTCTGTTTTATTATGCAGATTTTATGTTCAAAATACGGTTGTGTTGGAAGCGTGAGGCTGCAGTGCAGCGTGCACAGAGTAGTCCTTTTACTGTTAATGGGAGTTTCTCAGGCATACAGTACCTGCGGAAAATGGCTGGGGTATCTGACTCACTTCTATCATTAAGGTTTTGCCACTAAACTGAAGAGGCTGCTTCAATTCCATTCATACCACCCCACTAATTTACATGCTCCTATAAATTGCCTCTTTGCCCACTCTATTGGTATAGATTTATCTCAATGGATTCAAATTAAGATATCTGAAAAAAAAGTATTTTAATGGCCTTAAAATTAAAAGTGTGTTTTTTATTCCTTTCGGGATAAATTTGTAATTTGGACTCCATCCAATCCATTCTTATGCCCATTGCTTAAAATGGCACTTTTACTACATTGGCTGTTAGAATAAGTTAAGATTTTTTAATTCTTCTGCCAGGCTGCATGTTTCATGCTACATTTTATGCTGCCCAGAAGGAAGAAACATAAAGAAAAAAACTTTCGGCTCCTCTAACGGCACATGTTAATAAATTAGCACAACGTATTTTTCTGTTAACGGGCTTAGTAGCAAATCATTGTGTACTTAATACAATTCACTTACTGCTGCGTACGAGTGTTTCTCATAGAGCAGAGTAGTTTTATACGGTTATCCTCCGCGCCAATTTACGACTTGCAGGATGAAACCGTCCCATATTTAGACACCAGGACAGCATGAAGTATCTATGGTAGCTGAAGCAGTCTATGGGGTTTGCCTTCCTTTCAAGTTTTTTCACGTTAAGTACAGCATTCGTATCTTAATTCCATATGTATCGAGAGAGCAGCGGAAATCAATCCTTATTGTTATGCACTGCTAAATTTATAGAATAATTCCGTGGATTCAGTTATTGTAATAGATAGCCTGATTTTGTTCAGATCGCCTGCTGTTCTCAGTAAGCCGCCCTGTGACGGCGCATCAGTTTTCCCACGATGAACCCGACGACAGGTCAAGTGGGATTGACAGAATCTGATTGACCGCAAGTCTGTGGTGACCGGTCCGGAGGCTATGACATCCCAGTTCTGTTTTTTATTTTTTGGCCTGCTTAGTGGGTGTGTCCTTGAATGGCCAGTCCCATCGCAGGCGTGCTTGACTTACATGCGCCCGCTTCTTAATCGTAGCGTTCAAAGTCGAGGAGCAGTGTCCCAGTCATACCAAAGAACCCCCCCCCCCAATACTGCCCTGAAGGTCAACAGCACCTCTTCTGCTGAGTCCACCAAATGGAGGCTACTGCCTGAGGTTCATAAAACAAACGCAAAGTGACAGGTGTCACTTCAAGTGCCCACTTTCTGCTCTCCTTCTTTCCTCCACTCCGTTCAATGTTGATTTACAGTTTATTGTTCTCCGTGAGTTCCAAGGTCATGTTAACCTGGCCCAAGCCAGACCCAGGAGCGATGTTCACGCTCACCTGCCAGTGACGCTCGCTGTCCCTCCCCCTTTCTCCTGGTACCATTTCCTGTTGTGGAATTGTGTCATCTGGTCTGCTGCTGGAGCTGAGGCACACAGATTCTCTTATTATATGACCGAAAAGTTTGCTGATTGATATGTATCCCACAACAACCACAGCTACTTAATATTTTAGACTGTTTCTATATGAATTTAGTGTTTAGCATATTTTTCCATTTCAAATGGATATATCTGTATACCACATGCATTAAAATAGAATCAGTAGGCTTGTTCTTTAGTTGTCTATTGCAAACACTAATGTTTAAAAGTATATTATGCTCCTTCCTTAACTGCTTACTGTTTTCCCTTCAACTTTGTTAGAGAGAAGTAGACATTTCTGCATAGCAGTCTTTCCTTGAAATGTAGTCAATGTAAAATGGATCCATCATGGCCTCCCATGGGTTTACAGACAGCTAAACACAAATTAGCAGGACACCAGCAAACCTAATAGATTCAGGGGGTGGGTCTTTTCTCCCTAATTAGCTTGCAGCCGGCTTCCTTTACACTAAAGCAATATTGAGAATGATCTGCAATGCTTAGGATTATCCGTGTTGTAAGAAGAGAACTTTTAATGACCAATGGGCTTTTAATGAAATTTAAAACTAGGTTAATCCTACCAGGACCATGGAGATAGAGGGGATGAGGCCACATGTGTGTGTGAGTGTGTATCAGAGTGGACCAAAGGTTTAATATATGTATTTGTTTGTGTGAGTATGTGTGTATGTTTGTATTTACAAAGGGGTGTGTAAGAACCTGTGTACAAGTTTGAGGGTGTGCCAAACTGCATAAGCATGTGTGTTTGTCCCTATTTTTGTGTTTGTGGACATGATAGCCACTGATGAATGACACCTCTGTGTGCAGAAAGTAGACCCATTAGTGTGTGTGGGTGAATTTGTAATTATTGCATTGTGGGGACCCCACCATGTAATAAAAGCCTGCAACTTTTTACCTTTTTTGGTCCCCACTAGGATAACCTCAATTTTATAAAAATCTGTGAATGCAATCAAAAAGCCTTGTAATTCCTTTGGTTACATATGGTTAAGGTTAGGGCTGGGTAGGGTTAGGGTTGTCATACCTTGTCAGTTGGGATTAGTATGATGCCCATAGAAAGGAAAGGAGACTCCCCATAATGATATGAATACCTGTGCGTGTGTACGTGTGTGTGTGTGTGCATGTGCGCTTAGGGGTGTATACGCTTGTGTGCGTGTGCATGTGTATGTGTCTGTGTGCGCATCTTTGTGTATGTCTGTGTGTGTGTTTCCTCTCTCGTGCCCCCACCGAGGCTCCCGGCACACAGGTGCAGCACACACACACCCTCCCTCCTCATTGTTAGGCTGCATGGCTGCGTGGCTGTGCTGCACACCCTCCCCCCACTGGCCCGCCCTCGATAAAAACGTGCATGTCAGCCTGCAGCAGCACTGCATGAGTGCCGAGTCCTACTTGAGTTTTTCAGGCCATTTCCTCCCCACAGACTCTCCGCCTCGTCATCCTCGCCTGCCCCTCCTTTTCTCCAGTTTCACTGCACAGGAAGACGCAGCTTTTGGGCAGCCTTTAAAAGAAAAAACCCTCTAGTAGAGAAAACGCGTCCATGTTCACTTTAACGTGGTGGCGGCTGTCGCAGACCCTATGTTTTCACCCTCTTGTCACACTATTATGACATCTCATTTCCCTAACCTTGTGAATTTCAATAATTTAGCAATAATGCATTTTTTTCTGGAAATTGCTTTCTGGTTGAATGTGAGGGGCGTCCCAACGCGCTCTGGTCATTACCGTCCTCTTCCTCTCGCACTGTAAGAACAGCTTGCAGGGCCAGAGCGTAATGCAGTGCATAGCAGAATGGGCCACATGTCAGTTTAAAATATCAAGCAGCAGCTTCATTATCCTCCTACCAATCCTTCACTTCCATACACTAGCTCATATCTTCATCTTTACTCAGTCACACTTGAAACACTCAACTGAGGATTCTTTTTCTTTTTTCTGAATTGATTCTTAAGGTGAGGTCCATAGCATCCTCCATTGCTCCTAAGGATGGCTACTGAGAGTGTGTTGGATTAATTATTAACTTTGAGATCACACCTCATACTCAGTTTATGTCCATGTTGCATATTCGAATGTGTGCGACGAGTGGTGAAAGTGCAGCAGAGGCGTCCTGCTCCCCGATTGGCCGATCTCCTGCTCTCAGAATCAATGCTGCGATTCCGTTGCTCCCAGACGGAGACTGGCCAGCTTGCCTAGAGTCAGCACTATGTCCTCCTTTCAATATTCCTCTTCCTTTCTCCTTCTGTCATTCGCCAGTCTGTCCTCCTTTAACCTCCTCCCTCCCCTCGTTTCTCTTTGCAGTTACCCCATTTAGTGGTGGGATGGCTCTCCCTCTGTCGGTGCTCCTCTGTCCTCTAGTACATTTGGTGCCTCATCTCTGCGTCTTGGTGTCTGTTAGAATGGGTAGGCATATGTGACACATGGTTAATCCAGTGAAGGAGGTTAACGTCCCAAATCAAATGCCTAATTTTGGTTTTGTTTCTAATTTATTTGACAAAATGACACCAGAAGAGATTTTTGGTAGGCAGTTCCCACAAACGAGGCAACCTGCTACTGATTGTCGTCTTTTGGGAAGTAACTGAAACCAATATAGGGGTCTAGATCAAGCTCAGTGCCCAGCTGCAACTTGCAGCTATTAAACAATTCCCTCTCCTGGTCGCATAATGCAACTGCAGTTGGGTGCTAATTCTACTGTGGCATGGCTGCATAAACTGATAAGTATTCTTGGCAATTTATATTATTATTTTATTGGGAGTAAAGGACTCATATAACTGATAGCAGATGTACATTATCCACAGCAATTGCCTATGCAAATATGTTAATTTGTAGGCAAGTCAAACTGGCAGGGAAAACAATGTCAAATGTAACTACTTTTCAATTATACGCATATTCGTAAGCCCCTTCCTACCCAGCAGTAAAAGTAAAATATATATGAGTGTAACTTATTCCTTAATCACTTATGAATGGAATTTGTAATTCTAGAGTCCTGTGGCATGCATTAGTCATACTTTTCTACTCACACTCTCTGATGAGTTTCAAATCTCCAATGGCCAGCAAATCATTTTCACTGGACAATCAGAGGCTCATGGGTGCACTACGTAAGCAACATCCGAGGAGTGCAAAGTGATGATTATTTTTTATTTGTATATTTACTATTATATGCTATATATAGTATATGTATGGTATTATTATAGTACTATATATATATATATATATAGTACTATATATATATATATGGGTGTGTGTGTGTGTGTGTGCGCGTGTGTGTGTGTGTATCAGTTGTGCGAGGGGGTCATGGTACATGTAGCTGCGGCAGCTCAGAACTGTCCAACACAATCAATCATTTTGCGTGCCACCCAGCACCCTGTCAGTGGTTTGTGGTTTTTCCCTCCTTTGTCAGTAGAAAATCACCACAGCTTACCATGAGTGCCTCAATAGCCTTGCTTTTCCAGAGATGCTCTGACCCCATTGTCTAGCCATAATGATCTTGGCCTTATCAGTGTCTCTCAGATCTTCATCCCTGCCCATTTTTTCTGCATTCAACACGTCCACTGCGAGCCCCAAATGTTAGGTTACCATTTAATATATCCCAGAGCTTGACATGTACCATTTTTATGATAGTTAACGTTATTCACATTTTTCAGGTCCCCTCAATATAAACCTCACTTTTATAAAAACCACCTCGTCCTGCAGAGGCAGCTGGGAAAGGTGCAGGCTCCTTAGGGCTCGGGATGGGAGGCCTCCTGGTCTCACTCCCATCTAACTTGGCCCGTCGTCAGGGCTGCAGGAGTGCCAGTCCCTGATGGATATGTCCTGACACCATGACACGATTTTTGCCAGACTTGCTGTTTTGAATACCCTGAGAATTCGTCAGGTATTGGATGAGAAGCCAATCATTAATTGACAGGACTGGCATTCTGGAGAGCAGAATTTCAGATTCCCATCATTGACTAGTTTGCGATGTTCACAAACATGGGGGGTTATTGATGGACTGGCCTATTCTATCGTATTGTTCTATCATTTTCCACTGCTGCTTGCGGATATAGAAAGTCTCCACAGATGGAGGTTGCCTGTCCATGTCTTAGCAAAATCCTCCAATCATGCACACACCCCTCGCCATGACCCGTAGTACGTGTGCCTGGGAATTTGGACCATGCGGCTCGGATATGAGCGATTCAGAAATAACGCAGCAAGGGTGCAGTCTCATGTAGGGGTAACGCGTATGAGTGTGTGCATGTGTGTGTGTGTGTGCGTGCATGTGTGCGTGTGTCCCTGAAACTTCCAAAGTTAAGATTAACGGACATGCGGTGCTGGGGGAATGGGGGGAGGGGTGGTGAATGTGGTAAGAAAGTAAATGAATTTTAAAAAGAGAAATTTCCTTCTGTCTGCACATTTTTTTACCCTTGGATTGCCCTAATTATACAGCGCATTGATTTTACAATGCATCCATGGATTGATTAGAAATTCCCGGCCCCTCCCCTAGGAAGTGCTCTGCACGCAGGCACTTTTTGATCTCCGTGAAACACTCCCAGAGGGGAATCAATGGAGCTTGCATTTCCCGTCTTCCCTTTCTCCCTTCTTTCGTAGCTCCCTCGCTCTCTCCCTCCTTCTCTCCATCTCTCTCCCGCCGCCTTTATCGCCACCACACCCCCACACCCTCCTCCCTTCCCCACTACCGCACACTAAAGCGACTGTCTAGTTTTAATGAAGAGCGGAATAAATTGTTGTCATGAGAGCCGTGTAATCAATCAGGCTGGATAAAGAAAGGAAAGAGGCGTAGGAGAAATGTGTTTAAAAATCAATTATACAATAAATATGAGTTATAACATCCCCCAGGAATATGCTGTTCCTGCTCGCACACATAGATAATTTTTTGCAGATGGGTTTGCACATTTATTATTTTAACAAACACAAATACGTATGAATATATAATACTTACACGTATGTGAACATGGATGTTGAGGTGTGTGTCAGCATATATATGAATATTTATACATGCTGTATATATTTCAGATGTTCAAGAGGTTTCTACAATAGCAGGCCTAGTTCAAAGCCAGTGCCTGTTTGTAATGGGTTTATTTTGAAGCTGTGCCACTATATATTGTTATATAGAGTAATCCAGTAAAGTACCGAAAGCAAAGAAGTCTCCATCACTGTGGCATTCGTGTGAAGAGAAGCTGTCCTCAAAGTGTCATAGTTCCTGCTTTTTGCCCATGATGTGTATTTAACATGCCTTTGACACACATGTCCAGGAAATCAGGAAGAACTTGTGCTGTCATTGCCTGTTCTAACAGGAAGAAGTGAGTGCAAAAGACACAGGCCTTAAACACACACTGAGTGTCCCTTCTTGAGATTAATAGGTATTCAAGATTATTTCATTAAAGACAAATTCATATATATATATATTTTTTTTTTTTTTACTGATGTAACTGATCTGTAATGGTTCAATGCGACTCATGACTGATTATGCTAGCTAGCTTGTACAGTAAGTGGCATACTGATACTGTTAAGTGTTTCTTTTTTTTCTGTTTTTGATGATTTTTGCAAGAAATGTCTAAGTAATGTGTAAAATTTGAATATCAGGAAGATCGCCGTCCATATAAGGTACCTTGTTCAGAGACTGGGAAAGGCCAAATATACTGTACAACGTGAGATACAATGTCACACACATTTAATTAAGCCTCTATAGTGACAGCACAGTCGGCTGGTTCTGTCGGCTGGCCACATGCCGCACATCTAGCAAAACACATTCACTAACATCCACTACATCTTCTTCGGACGTCTCTCGATAAATTTCAATAAGGCTTTCATGGGACATAAGTACAAGTGGACGTTACGCGATAGGATATAAGTCAATGAGTGTGTGTTTGTGAGTGTGCGTAAATGTATATAAAGATGTATATTTTTAAAATATTCCATTCCATTGTCCAAGTCCCTTGTCAAGTCCAGGGTTCTTCAAAAGGCAAATACACTCACACACTGTGGGTATTTGTGAAATATATACCAATTGCTCAAAAAAGGGTTCTTCGAAGTTTGATCTGGTGGAACTGGAAGGACTGGAATGATGGGAAGAAAAACAAGCAGCTATGGAAAGATGGATCAAAGCTGGAGACCGCAGTGGGGCTGCACCTCTCCATTGCAGACCTGCAGTGGTCGTCCAGGCCGCTTAAAGGTCTTGAAAGCCAGCAATCTGTAGTTTCAGGCCTTTGCACCCCACACTTCCACCTCCCCCCAGTTATTATCACAATTTCTAGGGAGGGTAAAGCAAAGCGGTAATGGGGGAATCGATCCTCATATTAGCGGAGCTGAGGTGAGCTGCTAATAAACCTAGCCTTATTCTGTGGAGGTTTAATTAGCTGGGCCTAAAATGTGCTTACGGGGCGCCCTGCCACTCGGCCATCACCCCGGCCCAACAGAAACGCTCATTTCACGGTCCACTGGGACCTGGATCAGGACACGGCACTCTCCATCCCTCTTATAAATGCGCTTATTACAGAAGCTGGGTGAGCGCATGCTGGCCTGCTCCGGATGTGACGGTCCCTTCGACTGTCCATTCAGCCAAGCTGAAGCTCCCTTGTTAATGGGAGATAAGCGCCTAAAGAGCTTGGGGTCCCCTCCTTCGATATGTGGGCTTTCAGAAATTATAGACCACTTATTATGCATTGATGCAGGACCAGGGGTGGAGTCACTGTGAAATATGTCTCTTTACCTGATTACCTGGTCTATTCCTAAGACGTTGATGTTCTTGCTTGGTTTTTAGTGTCTTGGCCACACACTTACAGTGTTGAGGTACATGTAAGTAAAACATGGTGACATCACAGACTCCAGGTGCCTTGTGGCTCACTCTTGACCAAAGGACACTTTAAGAGAATGTTTGTATCAATGCTGAAATCTTTCATATTTTGGACCATATTTCAGAGGAACTATCTTCATATGTTCTGGAATAACCCTTCTTTCCGTATTGAACAGTGGGATTAAACAGACTCTTGCTCCTTTTGTGGAAATGCTTCTAAAAGAGGAGATAATGCTCTTAAGTAAGTAAGTTGACATTCCTATAACAGGCTATTTGGGGGAGTAGCAAGTGTATCGATTTAAACTTGAAACCAGCGTTTCCCTGGTGGACGGGTGTTTCCAAATTAACCGAATTTGCATTTCAAGTAAATGGAGTGTCTGTTTTGACACCTCCTTCTCCTAGTGATTTGATCCTGAAAAATTGTTGAAGGTAATCATTTTAAGGCATGGATGCGTGTTATGCTTGCGGTCAATAGACTCCGTAACATGTCGTGTGTGAATAAATGAAAGAAACGCAAAAAGCGTGAGACGCAAAGGAAGATAAAAGCAAGAGATGATTGAAGGAGAGGAAAAAGGATACAGAGTATCAAGGGACCATGGAAGGGAGAACCATATCATCGGAACATCAAAATGCGCGTGACTTAACGTCATGTCATATTTATTATCCACTGTGATGTAATAGTCAACCCTACTATGTCATATTCTAGCACATATTGTCCTCATACATAAATGCTTCCTGCCAGGAGTGGCAGAAAATGTATGATGCACATTGAGAGATAGGTAATGAGGTTGAAGTGGCCTCCTGTCAAGGCAGTGACCACAGTCCATGAGCTACCTGGCTCCTCCATCCTGGACCATCAGCCTTGTCTAAAATAGGCCCCTCTCCAATACATCAGATGTTTCCTTATGTCTCCTGAATTCTGCCATGCCGGCATCAAGAAAATTGCTTGTCTACATCCAAAAACGACGTGAACATCATTTTACAAGCTGCTCTCTCAGAACTTGCCTTGTTCCTGGTAGCGATACCTCTCAACCTCTCATTTTGCTAGCTGCTTCTTCTTTTATCTCCTCGTAACCTCCCAAATATCCTATGGATCAAGAAACATCCGGAACAGATATACAAATACTTATACCCACACTGCACCATCTATCTAAAGCAACTTACCATTTTACCTAGCTAGTTATCCTGCTTGGCATTCACTGAAGAAACTCAAAGGGTATTAGAACACATCCCCCCTGGGGAACTGAACCTGCCACCCTTAGATCAAAATCTAGTTCCCCCTTCTATAACACCTGCGGGCCCTTCTAAGCTGTGTCAAATGCAGTATCCAAATTCAGACTGACCCATAGATTCAGCCTCAGCTAATCATTAGCATGAGCAAGTGTGCAACATGAGCTAGTGCAAAGCAAGTCAAGGCTATGTTTAACAAGAAGCCCTTACTGGGAGCACTAAGCTAGATCTGTCATTGGAAACAATCTGCATTATTAGATAATCTACCCACCAGCCCAGGGCCTCCATGCCTATTGCTCACAAAGTAGCAGAATATTCAATCAGATGCACAGATGTAACATAAAACATGTTGGATGATGGATGAAAGCTATTCTGCTCGACTCTCTGTTTTGTTCCAATCAGCAAATACATGTCATTTCAGGTAATATTAACATGCTAGGCTATTTTAAGCTTTCTGTCAAAACAAACCTGTTTTTTCAACAACAGATTTTTCATTAGTAGTGAAAAAGTAAAACTAAAAATGACCTCTGAATGAACCTTGAGATCAGATACTGAATAACCTACAAATGACTCTCTCTTTATTCAGGCCCAAATTGTTCTAGGTAAGCAAGACTTTTATCTTTTATCTGATGTTCTAAGACCTGGTTTCTGCATAGGGATACATATGTATGTTATGGAGTCTTATACTGGGATGGTGCAGAGGAATTCAGAACATACACACATACGTTTGTATTCATATCTTTGTGGGGACTCTCCATTCATTTTTAGGGGTACAACCCTAATCCCAATGATCAACTTAACCCCTACCGAGCCCTAACCATATATATATATATATATATATATATATATATATATATACATACAAGACTTGTGGCATTATTAGCTTTTTGATTGCATTCACAGATTTTTATAAAATTGAGGTTATCCTCATGACGACCAAAAAATTGGTCCCTCCAATGTCAAAATAACAGATTTTTATCACATTGTGAGGACATTTTGTGCCCTCAGTGTATATTATATATATGTATATATGACCCAAAGACACACAGACATACAGATTAGGTATCTGTATCTTTCTGGGGCCTCTCCATTCATTTCTATAGGCATAACCCATAACCTAACTATGCTAACTCTAACCCCAAACCAATTCCAACCTTAACCATAACCAAATTACAAGACTTTTGGCTATTTTCAATTGCATGCTGACATTTTTATAAAATTCAGTCACCAAATGGTCTGTCCACATGGTAGAGATCATATAATTCTTCTCCACTCTTGTATGTTTCTCTTTGCATGGCATTCAGTCATCATTATACTGACATGAATGTTGTGTATAATCATACACCTGAATGAAGGGCTTATTTCAAACTCCCAATCCCAAACAGTAATGCCAGGCAGAGTCTCTGGCAAAAGATATGTCATAGTGAGGAGAATATTGGGATGGAGAGGTAACAGTCGCAGCCAGGAGAGTCGTATCTCTCTGAAATGGGTACTTGACATTGGAGCACTTAACATTCCATTACGTTATCTGCCTGCTTAACAGGCACCCTTATCTAGTTCAGCTTACGGTTTAGTAGCATTATGGTGTCTATTTGTAAAGCAGAAATTGTAAAATGCCAAGTAGCACAGACTGGAAGGGAGTACAGATGTGCAGCATTAGGGAAATGGTTATGCTTAGCACTCTCCCGCCATTAAAGGTCACAGCGATTGGCTAATTTTCACACCTTCACCCATTTACCCAGAATTCTTAGCATGCTGGATGGTTTAAACAGACCCAAAGGTATGTGCTTAGTAGTCTTTAATAAACAAGCCTGCAAAAAAGTGCAGCCTCAAGGCTGATTTATACCTCTCCGTAGAATCTATTCTGTTTGCACAGTGTAGCCGCATCCCTTACACTGTAGCCTACACCATTACCTGACGTTCACCTTTCCAGAAATGTAAGTATAGACATCAGGCTACAGTGTAGGGTACGTGGCTACAGACGGCATAGCTTCTACACAGGAGTTTAACATCAGCCTTTAATTAGAGAGTAGGGGAGGGGTGTGCAGTGTCACACCTACCCCAGACTGCATCTGGAGCTGCGGAGAGTGGGACTGATAGTCCTCTGACCACTGTTATGTTAGCAGTCTGATCACATACACAGTCCCTCTTTGATGTGATAGCCATAGGACTGATGTGCGCTAAATTCTGAGAGGAGTGTCTGTCTGTTCAGTTACAGGTACATAGCACCCTGAAAACTCAGTAAAGGTGGCAGCATTATAGAAAAAGTGGGTGTGGGGGGGAGGAGGGGCAGCGTTGGAGGCACTGAAGCATTCTATGCTCCACAGTGGACGTCAGAGATAAAACTGGGATCTCTTACGCTGCAAGCAAGTGGCAGCTTTCTCTGGGATCAACAGGCAAAGTGTTTCTGCAGAGAATTTGTCATCCTCCTAGCCTGTGAAGCTCAGACACTTCATTTCACAGAAATCCCGCTTTCATCTTCTTCAAATTAATTCTGGATTTAAATTTCAATTTTTCCATTCCATTGAAATCGACTTTGTCGATATCAAAGATAAGATAAAGGCATGCCTTATTTAGGCTTCCAGACTGGAAATGAGAAATAACAATACATTCATGCTTTTTTTGGCTAGCTAATGTTTAAATGCAGTGTGACCTTGGGTGCCATTTTGTGGGCTGTTGCCATCTACAGGGCTAATGAGATTCAAACCTAAAGGTTTTCAGTTAATCTCTATTGATTCAGTAATGAACAGTGTCTGTTTTTGAATTTTTGTGTGAATCTTTGAAGCAGAGGTTTATTTAAGAGAGTATATATACATTGAGTGTGTGTATATAAATGAGTGTGTCAGCCTACAATGTGTGTGTATGCACTGTGCTGTAAATAGCCCTAATTCTCCAAGGTGGAAAAGGTATTAACCAACACTTCCTTTTCTGAGACACAAGCGGATTGGCCACCTGTAATACCAAAGATGGTACTCAAAATATCTGTTTTCTTTTGCCATGTTTTTTATTTGCCGTCAGTAGCAGATTGAGATACCTCATTTAAATTTTGATTTATGTTTGCTGAAGTGATTTCTGTAGCTGTAAGTGAACAAGTCACTTGTTTCCGTGGTTTTTCAAAGGATCTCCGGTGCAAAATAAAAATAAAAAAAGTCACTGCCCCCCCCCCCCCACAGACAAGAAGTGAAGACAGTCCATAATTCACTCTTTAGTGTGAATTTTATAAGGGCATCTACAAACAGTTTATTGGCCATGAATGATAATATATTGGATTGTGAGTGCACACTACACTTAACCTGAAGAGATAAGGGTAATTAAATCTTTGCATGATTGGCTCATTGTTCCTGCTTTATATGACAACCAAGCAGTTTGACCCCCCTGGGAAAAAAGACAACACCAGTACCCACTGCAGTAAACAGATGATAGGATTCTTCAGTTCCTCACTGGTAGGGCTCATAGCCACCAGCAGAGCCCTGAAAGAGCCAGTAGCAGCACTTTCTGATGAGTATGAAAATATAGACAGCCGACTGCTTATCTACAGTCACTTCTCCCCCTAGACCTACCAGGGCCTATCAGAACTGTGACCCTTGCTAAATTTCCACGCATCTCTGTGATCTTTGGCTAACTGAAGTCGAGGTTTGGAGCTGATGGAGTGGCAGGCCAGCACTGCAATCCAAGAAGGTCCCCAAAGAGAAAGAAGGAAAGAAAGCTACATTTGGAACGGTGCTGGTCTTTGGGCTTCTTTCAGCCATTCAGGTCTAATTTACAAAGGGTCATAAATTTCATCCCGTGCTATTGGAACATAACGAGCATTACAATGATGCAGTGTTTAAAAACGCCATGTTAACCGTGTTATTAAGTAGCCTGCAGTTTGTAAGCTTAGGAGCCTGCAGTGTGCTGAAGCGTCTCCCAAATATCTTATTCTCAGAAATATCTGCTCCTTTTCCTGCAGTCCAGATTATGCTAATCTTACGTTGATTAATGATAGATACCCGTGGCTAATTAAGTACGATCATCTCAATCTAAGATATTATCGATCTATATTGTACAGAGAGGGAAATAAATACATTTGGGAATAAAAGTAATTTCACAGATAACCATCAGTGCTTACTTCTTGCTTTCTCTGGGTTACTTTTAAATCTTTATAAACCAAGAGGAGATTAAAAAAAGTTGTAAAAGATTGCTATTAAGAACAGATTTGCCAATTTACAATTATTGTCCCACTTTAATCCCTTGATAAATCCCTTTAATAATTGATTGGCTTTTTTTCCAAATTTCGAAAGGCCCCTTGGTGCCCCGATAAAAGGAAGTTGATGAAACTTATGTATATGTACATTTATAGCGCTGCGTACTTTGCAGTAGATTTCGTTGGACAGAGATCGCTGGCAAGAAGCAAACATCACCCCCTCTCTCTCACACACACACACCGTTTTCCTTGTGAGCTGTTGTGCTCTGTAAGCCCACTAAAGCCTACTTAGCGGGTGTACCAATCTGATGAGGTGGCTTTTCCCCTTTATTTAGCGAAGTGCTCGCTAATATGATTACAACGAGTAAGCACACCTATCCCGCACTTCAGCAGTCTGTCCGTAGAGTTATTGCAGGAGTCCCAGCTGACGCGTAGCTGATGAAGGCGGTTAGGGGCTGTGGCGTGGGCACACAGACGGACCACATATTTTAAACGCTGCAAACGAGGAACTAAAATAAAGTAGGTGATTTAGACTAGTTACCGTGACGTTTGACCTCGACCTTGACTAAACTGCTCTTTTTCCTTGTTAAGACATTTTTCACTGCTTATAGTTTTCATTTGTTAAGACATTTTTCTTTCCGCTTACCTCATTACAGTATGTCCAATAAATTATAGAAAATGAACCGTTGCGTAAAATCCGTAAACCGAATATTCAGTCACTGCCGTAATATTTGTCCCTGATTTTCAGATGCTGACACATTAATTACATTGTCATCGTGTTCAGAAAAATAACACCTAAACAGAAACGGACAAAACCCATAACAGACGGAACATGCCACGTCCAGTATAATTTCGCACTTGGATTAAACATACTTTAGTCATGCTGTCAGTGAGAATAAACTATTATTCATCTCGCTAAATCCGTGGAACTATGTGCTCGGAGAAACGTTAAAAAGCATGTAAGCAATAAATATGGACCAAATCTTCCTTGGGATAATAATAGTAATTATAATAATAATAATAATAATAATGTTATGTGGGATATTAAATAATTTGAACCAATAATATTATTGGAAAAAAGCATTGAAGTACCGCGACTTTCCCGCACTTTCAATTTGCACTTTGTGTTCCGTCTTTCACGTCTTACTACTGCCCTCTATCGCCCGGGGTAGGATAAGCGGAAGCCAGTACTATTAATGCTGTCTCGATGGGGACCGTGTGGCAGCCTACTGTTTTCTCGGGGTTCTTAATTCCGCTAGAGGGCACTGTTACTGCGTTAAATTAGCCCACGTAATATTTTTATTTTAGTTAGAGCTGGTATAGTAAAGGGAATTTTGCTTAAAAAAAAAAACCCGTAACTGCATGGATTTAACACGGATCAAATGCGAATTATTTACTTTAAAAGGATTAACATTTTATATATTTAAGGTATGAAACAATATAATTGCATTAAAAGTCGACTTCATTTCAAATCTTCTGTTTTACATATACGCACACGCAACATTATTTGATAAAGAATAAGCATCGTACACCTGAAAAAAGCCATGTTTTCAGGACTGTGGAGGCAAAACGGAGAATATCCAACTCCACCCCCTTGGAGGCGGAGCGGAGACTCGAACCCCTGTTTCTAACGGTGCGAGGCTAACCACGCCTACACCGCCCCCCACAAATCCTTTTCTTCGACAGAGGTTAGCATTAATGATTTATCGTACTGTTAGTTCAAACTAACCAAATTTCCCCAAATCTGTCGTACTCTGTTGCTTTGAAGCTCCGTAGCTCGAACGACAATGGTCCCAATGAAAAAGCCTGCAAAAAACACATTTCGTAATGTTATTTATAAATATGACAGTTGTAACGATATAAGATTATTAAACATTTTCGTCGTGTAAAAACAATAATATTAAAATAATCAAAAGTAGCAGTACCGTCATAATAACCTTATATATTATTATATTAAATATATTAACGTAGAGGGGAAAATGAATTATTAATATTACAATGCATTTACTGAAATACTCTATGTGTAATTATGTTTATTTTGTTTTAGTTTATTTTAATCACGCTATTGACACTTAAATCGTGCCCCGGAGCAGTTTGTTTCCCTAATAGCCCCCTAGGATTGACCGGGCTCTGTAACACCCCACCATACTACGCGGCCTTTTTATGGTTCGTGTCCAGGTAGCGGTGCGGCTTTTTTAATGATCTTCTTTCATTTGTCAACGAAGGCTCTCAGTGATTAAGACTTGATTCGTTATTTTTAGCTATTAATTTGCCAGTGTTTTATTTGTTTTCCCATGTTCGACTGCATTTTTCGCATGCGATGATACAGTCATCCGGAACTAAGTTTGAAATACACAACTTAATAACAGGGTTTGCGAAAATTAGTTCCTACTTTGGTTTTGGGAAACGCCTACCCAGCAAACAGGAGACAGCCGGAGGACGTCCACCGGACGAGCGCATCACGCCCCATCTTTGGGGACGCCCATAGGACAACCGGGTCACTATGAAAAATAAAGTAATCTTTCAAAAACAATGTATTATGTGAGCTTGCATGGATAGCATTTAAATATACGAATATAGCTGCCCGCGTGGTTGCTACTTGTTTTATGTCATCTGTCCTAGATGCCACTGAGACCCTTCCTGCGGCACGCGCTCCCTCCCTCTCGAGAGCATCGCTCGCTCGAGTCAAAAGCACTGTCACTGGTAAGACGCGAAACTTCTCTTTGTATATACAACGTTAATAAAGTTCACGAAGTATTATAGTAACGGTTATAAAGTGATAAAATATGATGGGTTGAAGCACTTTTAACTGTAATCCTGTATTATTATTTTTTAGTGTCCTTGGTTTAAAACCTTTCTCCCCTGCTGGCCATCCCTTATCCTCAGTCATTTACACCTGTCCCTCATATAGCCCTTGCTGATTGTGATAACTACTCTCACCTGTGTCTGGTTATCCCTAGCCCATTGTGGTAATGTCTTGCACATACCTGTAGTCAGTCTCTAGTCCTCAGTGTAGATCCAGTATGTGGCCCTCCATCTTGTGCTCCTCAAGTCTGTCATTGTTTACTTGATGCTCATCAGAACTCCTGGTAGGTCTGAATATAGACCTACTTACCTCTGTACTCCCTCAAATAAAAGTCCCCTTCAGGTATTGACCATCTCCAAGGCTGCCTTTGGGGTGTCTTTGTGTATATATATCATTTTTGAAGTGGTGGCCTAATAGTTGCAGAAGTGTGCTTGTGATTAGAAGGTTGCTGGTTCAAATCCCTGACTGGTAAGGTGCCACTTAAGTACCCCGAGGATGGTATTGCCCCCATGCAATGCTCCCTGGGTGCTGAATAATAGCTGCCCATGGCTATGTCCTGATGTCACATATGGGTTAAATGCAGTCATGTTTAGTTGTTGTATGTCGACAATCACTTCTAATTAACTGGTTCGTTTGAAGGACAATCCCAAATAATGGACATAATGTGGCTGTATGGGTGATGTCTCTTGCAATCATTCACAAGCGTTAAATATTAATTATTCATAAACTGGGATTTGCATGGATTTAATATGCATAATATGTTCTCACAATGTCCATAACTGGTCCCGTAGTGTCCTTAAAAAGTTCCAGAACAGGTCCACTAGACGTCCTCAGGACTTTTGGACACTTGGACGTCCTAAGGATGTCCGTTGAGGACGACATCCATACAAAAAGAGGACATCATAAGGATGGTCTAACAGGACGTATTGCTGTTTGCTGGGTGCGTCGTTTAGCGGTGGTTCGTACTATGAAAGTTACCTCCATAGTTCGATCTATGGTTTCGGGAAACATTTGCATAGCAACTGCATTTTTCTAAGTATATGCAAGATGCAGCTATGCTTTGGGAAATGCACCCCATATTGTTTTTGTAATATTAAATCCCAAATAAAATAAAAACGTATGTCGAATAAAAATAAGTTGGGCAATATATCGATATGGTATTATTAGTTATAATCAATTATTCTTGTCATAATTTACTTAGTTATTTAATATTTTCGTTTCACAATAAATTAACACAGAATGTTAAATTATTTGAATTGGTGAAATTAAAACAGTTTAGTAACACTGAGAAAGATATTCTTTAAAAGTAAGTAGAAGCTTTTAGTCACTTAATTCTTTCAAATGACGAAATATCTTGTTCGTGTAATGCGAGTAAGTTATGTTATTTTATTGTAGACCTCCAGCAATATTTTCAGAGAAAACCCTATATATGAAGACAGGAATTATTTCTACTGATACCGTTTTAATAATTTTATTGCAAACATAATAGCGAACATGAAAAACCAAAAAGTGCATAACATATATTTACACAAATTAAAAATAATTTGAATACCAATATAATTTCTAATCTTAAAATAATATAAGTATTATAACAATTAGCCATACATACTCAAATGTCTGAAACAAAAATGACTATACAATATAAATAAAATCGGAAGGTTCTTGCACTGCACATATATAAAGTGTGTATTTCGCAAATAGCCGCATCAATGTTACATGCTAACATTAGATTGGCAGTTCTGCACAGTTCCGCGGAATCGCGCATCTTCAAAAGTAAAATATATCTTATACCTTAATTAGTTAAAACAAAACATTGCAAAACTAGAACAAATAGAAAAATAACGTACTCAATTTTGGTATTGTTTTTCTTTTACTGTATAAGATCTCATACTTGATAGAACAAATATTGACCTAATCGATTGCACAACATTCACGCGTAATTCCTCGTGTAAGTTCATATAAACAAAAAATGTTTGGTTAAGTTTTCAGTCACATTTATCGTTATAATTCGTTTAATCTACTAAACACTCAGTACCATTTATTTGAACAGTCTGGTGAAATTCAGTTGCAAAAATTGTTTTCCTCTCAGGCGTGTAAACCATCACAACAGAAAGTAAAATGCGTGCGCGGTTTTTCACGCTCTTCGAGTAGGAGTAATCTTTAAAATCGGAGGTAAACACTTAGCGCTCAAAAACACATGCCTGCATACACATAAAAGCAAGCAGAATTGCGTTAAGTGGCAGATCAGTGTACAAATACCAAATAGTGGCATGACCAGGTGACCAACGAGTGACCTTAACCGTGCGGGTCACCCACAGTTCAGAGAAAGACACCTCTGTTTTTACTCTCGCAATGATTTACTGGCAAAATTTGTATTCCAAACAATCAGAACTCCAAATTAATAAAAGAAATTTATTTCTAATAAACGTAAACATAAAAAAGATTTTAAAAACAATAACCCCAAAGCTTTATTCATTTGTATATACTTTGAGGGGGGGGGGGGTTTAAGGGGTTTTACGATTTTCTGCAGATTTTATGACTGGATGTTATTTTTTTGTAACAAAAATATCTAGGTATAATAATGCAATAAAATAAGCTTCTTTTCATGTTAAATAAATATTAAATTCAGCATAGACTGAGAAATGACTTCTGCAACTTTTGAGTGTTTACAACAGCAATAGTAGAATTTCCCTGTGCTGTTCTTCATTAGAGGTTAAAACTGAAGTCCTTTGGGATTCCCATTCTCACATCCCATCCACTGTTATGAAAACCTCACTGCGTAGTCTGCCTAGATGTTTTATGGCATGATAAAGAGGTCAGCAAATACATTTATTACCTTGGGTATAAATTTCACATGCAGACACTTGCACATTTTTTCTTCCTTTTAAATATTGCTTTCAGACCAAAGCACAGTACAGGGCACAATATTGTGTGTGTGAGAGTGAGGGAGCAGGAGAGAGAGAGAGATAAGTAAAGTCAAAGGTCAGAATAATTGGTAAAGTATGGCTGATGCTGGCAATATCTCTTGCATAACCCTAGCTAATGATGAGAGACCGGCTTAAGCAAACAGCCTGAAACTGGACCTGGTTTTTACCCTCCCTTATGTACTTGGAGACATACTGTGACCACGGGTGGAACAAGCCCAGAAAAAGCTGGAGTTGTTATTCATAAACAGCAATCACTGGGAGTACCACAGAAAAGGACAGCATGCAACCACTGTTTGCCTGTATGTGTGAGAAGTGCATGTATATATGGGGTGGGGCCAAGGTGTATGGAGCAGTGCCGCATGGGGATGTGGAAGGCAGCTGCTGATTATCGGGGGAATTGTTGACTGAAAGGCAAACTAATGGATGTGTTTTGATGGGGATGGGGATCTCTCAGGCAGGTATTTTTCTCTAGAGCTCCATTCAATTTGAATGCCCTGCATTAACATTCCAGGGAGATCACTGCACCTCAGATGTCTTCATTAAATTACCTTCACAGTTACTCTTTATGCATTTACATTTATTTATTTAGCAAACACTTTTGTGTAAAGCAATGCACAAGTGAATCTGATTACATTACAGTACATTACAAGCATGCAGCTGTCAAGGAGTGAACTAGGCATAAGTGCAGCTAGGCTGGACATCCAGGGAGACACCTGCAACAAGTGCAAGTTAGCATGGAGCAAGAGCTACGCAATACATACAATGCTGATGCTAATGCAAGATATTCAAATCAAAGACGAGTGCAAAAATAGGAGAATCCAACAGCCAGTGGTTAGAGGACCAGCTCAGGTGTTCCAAGAATTGGTCATCCTTCAGAGCTCAAGAAGTTTCATCACATCAGCAAAAGTTTTCAGGTTGTTTTTTTTTTGTGGCCCCTGTGTGATTTGTTCTCAGCTTATTCCCGGGCAAAATTTAACTTTTTATGTTATATCTTAAAAAAAAAAAACACGAACATGCCATTATATTTAGACCCCTGAGGGCAGGTTAACTTTGCACAAGGGCAGTGTAGTGTTTGTGTTACAGGGGATACCTGTAACTCTTGGTCTTATCTTGTAGGTGGGTGTCCAGATCGTGCTCACCCTCAGGTGTATGGGAGATTAGAAGGTTTGCCAGGAATGCAGTTATGTTTGAAATCTCACCTGGACACGCTGACATGCTCACACGTCCAGCTGTGTGTATCCCAGATAAGGCATTCTGTAACATCAGTAGAGTCTCTAACATTTCTGATGCTCACAGTACATTCTCATGAAATTCTGTCCATACTTGAGTAAGCTGCATACTGTAAATGAATCTTTTATTTATTGTTTTGTTCCTTAAGCTTTATAATTTTGATTACAGTTTATTTTTATAGGAAGCAGGTTGCATGCTCTTCTTGTGTTTTTATGAGTTTGTTCCAGCCACAGTTTTGTTTTTTGCTTAATTTAAAGCATGCGGTTTGCTGAGTTGTTTATTCTAAATTGTCCAATATGTGATTGCTTGTGTGTCGTCTACCATGTGCCCTTGTTTCACTGTAACTCACACTCACAACTGAAAATCGGTAATTCAATTTTATTTAGTTTAAAGTTATATAATAAAAATATATAATAAAAACGGACAACAGGAAGCAGAGAAGGACAGAACAGGGCAAGTTAGCATAGAATATATACAGAACAATATCAGGGTGATATTTCTATAGGAGATTGATATTTCCATCACATAATCCAGTTAAAACATCAAAATCAATGGGAAACTATTTGTTAAGAATCACCATACGCTGAAAATATACCCCAAATTATATGAGTTCATTTCAGTTCTGTATTGCTTTCAGTGTAAGAAGTCAACAATATTTAATCAAGACAAATGACATTTCAACACTGTGCATAAAGTATTGCTTATAGCTTGTACCTTGTCCTCAGGAAGCTTCCATTATCACCAAGCATGATCACTGGACTCTTGTACTGTGCCACAAAGGACATCCCAACAGACGAAGACAGCCAACTACTGAACATCAAACCGAATGCTCTCAAAGTATTGAACTGATGCACGTCCTTCTATGGAGTTACTGTCTTAAATGTGTTTTATTGTTTATGAATTCCTTGCATGTCACACTGTTTGTTTCCCATTTTAGGGGTACTTGTGAAAAAGATGAGAGAGAAGGGTCTGAATAAAGAGAAGGACAAAGACGAAGGATAGACCAGCCCTGTCCAAAAGGTTCCAAGAAGCAAAGAGCATTTAACACTAGCTAACAGTGCTTGGGCATTCTCAATGTTACAACATGCTTATTTTGCTAGGAGGGTTGCCCTCTGTAGGCCAAAGGTGGAAATGAAAATAGCCTGAAAAAGGTTAACAGCACAAGGGTTTTTTTTACTTTCTTGGGAATGAAAATTGCAAATAGCCAATTATATTACTTTCGAATGACTTCTGATTTCTTCTATCCACAAATATTGGCCTTTTAATAATTGGTTTTGTTTTATGGTAAATATGTTATGTCGACTTTGACTTGCCAAACAAAAGGGGAATTTACAATTAATGTCATTTCCAGTTCAGAGACCTTGTTATGACTCCCTGACATCTTATGAGGTCACCTCCATTATTAATCCTTGATTTATGGGTGTGAGGAAAGGAGAGGAAAGGGGAGATACCTGGAGAAGAATGAGAAGATTCGATCTGCGAGGGTTGTGTCTGGCAAACAGATATTTTACTATTACATGGTGCATTGCATATTATTATGCTTTATTTAAGCATTTTTACAGCTACTTCTGCATGGTAGCTAACACTCCAGCCTCACACCTCCATGACTGGAGGCTCAGTTCTAACCCTAGTTCCCTGTGGAGTTTGTAGGTTCTACCTGGGTTCATCCAGGGTTTCCAACAGATTTCCTAGCTTCCTCCCTCAACTAATAACATGTGCTCAGTAGAATCTAAGTTGCCCATAGCGCATGATCCTGTGTCTGGCATATGATGGACAGGCATCCCAATCCGGGTATATCTCTGGCTTAAGGCCCGCCCTTATGTCCATATTATAATGAGCTGGGAGGGAGCAAAAATGTAGACATCTGTAGGTCCTCAGGGACTTGATTGGGAAACACTGTGGCACTGTATAAGACGAGGTTATGGAAGATCAATGGAAATGTATGTTTGTATTAACAGTCTTCATCTTATCTTGGATTAAAAACTGACCCACAGACACAGCTATGAAAAGAGAAGTATTCTTGTAGAAAGCACAGGAAATCACATATTTCTCATTTCTTTTTCATATGAATTTTTAAGAAATCCTTGAAGGAATGTTTATAAACATAGACTTCTCATCCATAGTGAATGTATTCCTACACTAAAAACATTCAAGAAGATGCCAAACTTTTACCATTACTGGAGGGTGCCAGTGAACGACCAGAAAGCCGACATGTTGGCTTCACGGGCCAGGCCTCTTCTTCACAATGGCAGACTGGGCCACGCTGTTTGTTTAGCATCAGTTCCCACTAAGTGTCACAAAGCTCTAGTCAAGCACCACCACGTCATGACTTATTTTGAGCCCAGCAAACCCAGCTGCCACTAAATACTTGATCAATGCATCTATGCATCATCCTTTTTAAATACCCCACCACATTTCTCACATTTGCTCCTCTGTGAACTCATGTGGTCAAACATATCATTACTGTCCAATGTATAATACATATCACCATAAAATGCATTATTTCAGAAGCTTTAATACAAAATATACCTAAAACAATGACACATCCTTAGCATCACAAATAGACACCTATCTTTACACGGCTGTCAGTGAATGGTTAAATATTTAAAAGTGACATACATGGATTGTTGTCAGCGAGGCAAATATGTCAGTGTCAACAAAATACAAACTAATCTCACTTTATTTTAATGATATTAGTTAGTTAGCTATCTAGCTAGCAATGTTAAGTTGTTAAAATTAGAGATATAAAGCAATCCATACAAACGACCTCATGAATAAATGTTAACAAGCACAAACATAAATACAAGTTAAATAGATAACTTCGTAAAACATCTTTTCTTTGGTCAATTATATGTCAAACACTATTAGACGACAGCGAAAATGGGCATATTCCTTCTATAGTAAATAGTCACAATTGTCAAAAACTGGACTTTTGCAATTTTCATGAACATAGCCATGTTCAGAGTTTTAACATAGCTCTTTCCCATAACTTGGAAACGGTGCATCTTGGGCAGCTGTTTGTGTGTTTAGTGTAAATTATCTGTGCAAATTGACTTTTTAATGGCACTGGGAGTGAATGTTTCACAGCTTTTTTAACTATTTAAAACATTCAGTACCTGAAAGATATCATCTCTAATTACAACATTTGCCCTTAATAACTGCATGGAATTATGACCTGTCCCTTTCCTCGTTATGTATCGATTGTATTTTTAATCCTGTAGCTGTTTGCTTGGATTAAAATGTGAAATTTGCCTAAAGTTGTTTGTCAGCATTAAGTTGTGTCATGACAATTTCCATAAAAGGCCGCAAACAAAAAACCATTGTAGGCTAATGATATAGCTTGCCTTGTTCTGCACCAGTTATGGATGCTGGTCATTAGCAGCCACAGTGGCAATCATACACGCACATACAGATGGGACATCCTGAGAGGCGTAGTGGTGAGAGCTGCAGCGTCTGCCTGCTCCACCCTCTCCTCACACACACCTGGCCTCGGTACTGGGGTATCTGTGTGAATGCAGATCTCAGTAACTCCAAAGACAATAGCCATCCTAGCCTCTGACCGCCGCTTCACCTCTCCTCACCCACTGTGTGACCGCAAGTCAAGATTTACTCACCGAATGCAGCCCTCACCTGTGGCCCCCTATGCAAACCACCTTGGCCAGTCGCCCCCCCCCCCCCCCCACAAACAAATATAGCTATGCTGGCTAGGGCCGTCGATGGGCACTGCAGACATGTTGTGCAGCCTGGTGCATCCCCTTTCCATGCTACATCCCTCCTTCTTCAACACTGCACCAACCAGCTGCCTGTACCGACCTCTTCCTCATACACAGGAACACACGGGCCCCATAACACAACCTGAGTCATTATTTGCTCTCTTGCTCGATACTGATGTGCTGTACTATGTTACTCTTAGAATTGCCGTGTCATGGATATTTTAATGAGTGCATTTTGCTCATTATATGCCAGTCTAGGTGTCTGTGTAGAAAGGTGAGGTGTATCGAGAGCTGAAATACAGACAAGCAGTGTCTCAGCATGCGGCTGTAATGGGGCCAGAGGGAGGTGGTGGTGGGGGGGGGGGTTGAGGAATCTAGTAGGAATGAATCAGCACTTAGCTGATTCTATCAGTTTGCTATCTGTGGAAGTTGGCATAGACCAACCCCTGCTGTAACAGGCTGCTCTTGCCTTTTCTGAGTGGCACATCCTTCTGAGAGAGGGACTGCCTGTGGCCATGGGTTGTAGGGCACTGATGGAATTCTCGCTGCCACAGTTCTAATCAGCAAAAATGGACGCTTTCCAACAAGCTAGAAACTTGGGGAGCTCCAGGGAGGTGTAGTGCCAGGATCGATCCTCTCGCTGAACATCTTGGCCTTAACATTTGATTATGGTTCTAAGCACTTTCATCTCCAGTCTCTATGTGAAATAATTAAGTGCTGCTCTACTGAAAACAATAACTATGTGCTGTTAAACGACGATATGCTTTTTACTGTTAAATCCAGGGAAAGCAATTCTGTTATATCCTGTAAAATAAATCTTTGGATACAGAGAGATTCAGTATCGGACATTTATAGTTAATGTGAACCCACATAGCTTCAACTCCAGAAAGGAGAAGCCTGCTGGCAAAGACTGCTGTTACACGTGAGAAGGATGGTGCAAGCTGTGTTTGTGTGGCCGTGATGTGTGGCGTGCAGACGGATGCCGGTCTGTAGTCTGAGTGTGGTAGCGTGTGTGTGGGATGGGAGGGGGCTGGGGTTCTGGTAGTCCTAGGCCTTGGGAGCCCCCGCTGGGCCACGGGGCAGCAGAGAGAGATAGTGGGTGACAGTGTGAAATGAAACACACAGATAGGGAAGTGGGAGACAGGCAGACAGGAGCCAGCCCCTCTGCTCTGTGGAGATTAGCCTGACTCCTTCTCCCCCCCCCCCCCCCCCCCCCCCCCCCCCCCCCCCCCCCCC